>CM040421.1:56748739-56972620 GCA_022702705.1 Papilionanthe hookeriana x Papilionanthe teres | reverse complement strand
ATCATTACACCACAACTCATGTATCTATCCCGAATAATGGATACATTGCTTGGCGGTGTGACTTGATCAAATAAACTAAAGAATCCATTATCTGTTTGGTTCGCAAACTATTTAAATTAGCCGAAAAATTCCCCTACCTAGCATGAACCAACTAGATAGGTTTTATATTACCTGAGTTCTTAAAGTTTACTATAAAGGCAAAACATCTTAAATGACTGAAGCCACTTAAGAAAACTCTCTATATAGATCAAGAAATGATACACCTAAAATATATAGTGTTTTTATGCACATTTTTATACCTATTTTTTATGATATTGCACTTTAATGGAAGGTATTTTGTGTTTTTCTTACATGTATGATGAAAATAAGTGATTATGATGAAAGGAACAAAATTAGATCAAATTTAGAGCAAAGAAAAAATTTTAAAAATAAAAAATTGGACACTGGTGGCTAAGTGTCGCCTGGTCGGCGCTGAGGCACCAGAATTATAAAAATCAAATTTAATCAAATTTGGCACCATTTCCAAGGGGTGTTTGAGGAAACTTTTGATGGTAACCTCCTTAACTTCCTTTTGGAGGCATAAGTGATCCAAGGGATGCAAGGTTTGGTGGATACATTGAATCGGGACACAATTTAAAGAGACACCAAGACACCTTTTGGATTATTATTAAAATTATGTCATGTAATTTGCATGAGAGTCTTGAAGAAAGAGGGAGTCTTTAGAGAGTTCTTTTTAAAGTTATTACAGAGTTGAGAGAGTGTGTGAGGGAGAGAAATCAGTAGGAGTATGAGTAGAGTGTAAGAAATGAGAAAGGGGTTGGAGTGAAGCCTTCTTCTCACCCATTCTCTTCCTTCCTTTTATTTAGTTTTTATTGAAGTCTGAAGTCTGTTTCTGAGTCATCAGTCATCAGAGTTGGGCTACCCACTCTGAGGACTGTTTTAGTGGAAAGTCAAGTTTCAAAGGAACTTCCAGAGTCTTGTGGAGAGGATTTTTAGATAAGTGTTTACTTCTGTTTTTATATTTAGTTTTTAATTAAAGCTTGTTGCGTTTTCATTATGATTTCTAATTTCAAATCAATATGTGTTTGTGTTTTCTCCATGAGTTCTGAGTAGTTTTCTTTATTTTTTTCTTTCTTAAATGAAGAAGTAATTAAATTATGTAGGATTGTTGTGGAATGTATAAGTGTTTAAAGTTGGAATAAGTTGTGAAGATTTAATTCCATGAACTTAATTTAGTTCTTAATTTGACCAGTTAAGATGTTAAAATTTGTTGTGAGATTATGTAAGACCCAATGCGGTATTGTCTCAAACAACAACTGGTAAAAATCACATGCAATTATATGGGTGAGAATTGTAGTCACTATAACAGAATGCAAATATATTAGGAGATATATTTTTAATGTGGAGTAAAATTAGAGGACTTTAGAGTGACAGCCTAAGCCCCCTAATTTGGTTTGATGTTTTAAATTTTATTATGAGAAGTTAGCCCCCAGGTGGAGGGAATCGAGGGAACTCTAGAGCGAGAGCTGGTATCTTCCCTGCTTAACCATTTTCAAAATTTTAAATTTTCAAATTAACCAATGTTCTTTATAGAACCAAGTAAGGGTAAATAATAAATTTGCTCCTATTTGTCACAACACATTTAAATACTTCCACAACAATACTTTCATAATTATTAATACTTTATAGGAGAAAGAAAAATATATTTTATTTCCTAGTGTTTTATATCATGTTTTAAAGTTTTGATAATTTTCATTTCCTACTTAACGTTTTATCAAAAATATCAAAAACAACTTTCAAACTTTAAAAATCAAAGCATACTTTCAAAATTCATTTAAAAATTAATCTAATTTTCTTATTTCTTTAATAAGTTTTTACATTTCCCTGTGGGTTCGATATCTCGGGGCTTAATCAGAAAGACCTATATTACTTGATAAACGATACGTATACTTGTGTAGTATCCCATATTATAAAATCATAATTTTTATATCTAAATCATAAGCACATATATTTGTCGAGAATCAGGAAACATTAGTTTCATGACTTCCAAAAGATAGGATCTTCAAGGTAATGTGGTAATACAAAATCCAATATGTGAGTGACTCAAGTTTGGAACAGTTATTATAGAAATCTAAAGGATGAGAAAGCTAGGGAAAAATACAGCTCTAAGAAGAATCATCGTGATTTCCTAAACTATCTTATTATTTGGCTTCAATTTGAGATAGTTATTTAATATTTCATCCTATCAATTTTATTATTTTGGGCTTACATTTCAATAATACTGATTATGCAAATAGCTTGGAAGATAGGAGGATTTATGTCATATTCGATGACAACCTCGAAATCCTAAGACGAGTTTAGGACTTGTATTACGCGAGGTGCAACAGCCTAAAAGATAAGTTGAGGACTTATGTTGCGCTAGATAGACAACCACAAAGCCCTTTAGCTTGTTGTTTATTTCTAAGAAGGAATTTTGCTATTGAAGATGGTTGTTGATCTACTGAAAATTTGATAGCTTTTTAATATCCATTCCATACCTATTTTTGATGATATTGTACTGTAAAGAAATGTATTTTTCATGATTTCATGCAAGTACAATGATTTTAGGCCTTTGGGGCAAAAGGAAGCAAAATTGAGCAAATTTGGAGCAAAATGAAGCAAAATGCATTTATTGAACTAGCGCTGAATGGCGCAGTCACCAGTGCCGCTATCACCATCACCGGACCACTCCAATTTACAAAGATTTTTGACCAGAAGGCAAAAAATAACATCGAACGGTGCCTTATCCTACACTGAACTGCGCCATATTCCGATTTTAAACTAGATTCAATGTATTTGGCTTGATTTTGGAGGGATGCTTGAAAAAAATCTTGGGAAATCAGTTATGGCCGAATTCAAACTATTTTGGAGCAAAATATAGAGAGGAGTGAATATTGAGTGTATCTTTTCATAGTTTTAACGTAGAGAGCCCATCTAGGGTTTGTGTGTGTTCTCTTCTTAGGAGTGTAGGAGGAGAGGAAAAGTGAGAGATTTCTTCTTCCTTACTTATCTAAAGAGAGAATCATGTGTTGTTGTGAAGAAAGATGAGGAGTCAAAGAAATTCTTTGAGATTTGCTAGGGGAAGAGTTTGAGATAAGCTGTCTTTTCTTTACTCTATTTGTATGACGTTGCTTTTATATATATAATCCATCTTTTGACATCTTTTCCTCATGACTCTTGAGTAGATTTCTTTATCTTCCTCCTTTTCATGTAATGTGTTAATGTTGTGTTATAAAAATGATGTGCCAATTTATTATGGAGAATTTGTGATGAACTTTTCACTTCGTACTTTATTTACTTTTTTATCTGGCCAATTGAATTGCTCAAAACTTGTTGGGAAACATATGTTCCGAAAGAATTGTGAGTTCCACAACAAAAGTGAAGGTCACATTCAATGTCCATGGAGGAGTGACGTAGTTCATGGGGGTTGGGTGCAAATAAATAGAGAAATATATTTATATGGGCTTAGAATTGGAGATTTTAGAGTGACAGGCTAAAAGCCCTAATTTAGTCCTAGGGTTGAGAAACCAAAGTGAGAGTTAGCCTTCAGGCGAAGGGAAGTGGGAGCTCTAGAGTGAGAGCCAGTATCCTCCCAGCCTAACCACATATTTGGGGACTGAACTTAGGATTAGCCAATGTTCATTATGCGCTTAAAAGAGGGTAAAGAATATGAATGCTCCTATTTAGCACAATACAATTGCATCGCTGATTTATGTCGCTAAATCATCACATTATTAATGGAAAGGAGGAGGATACTTTCTTACAATTTAAATTTTGTTATAAATTTTGTCTTTTGTTAGTTAACTTTGTTAGAAAGTTAGAACGTACTTTTGTAGAATTAGTAATCGCACCTATTTGTTCCTCTTTTATTATTAGTAATTATTTGAAATTGTGTTGTGATTTGTGAAGTGATTTATGTGCTACATTGTCAAATTAATTGCCTCCACGTGGGATCGATAACCAGGACTCCATTAGAGCCCTGTATTACTTGAGCGATACATATACTTGTGTTTAATTGTGTTAATCAATAGAAACTAAATCAATATATATATATATATATATATATATATATATATATATATATCTGAGTTCGTAAATTTGGCAATTTTAAAAAGTCGCACCAGCCGTGCTGCTCACTGTGTACGCTCCAAGCTCCTCATTGCAGCAGGTTTAATTTTAAAAGTGTCAAATTGAAGAGATGAGAGAAGTGTCATGTTTAAGAGATATTTTAAATTGAGGTGTCTTAATGTTTTATTAGGGGGGAATTTAAATTGATTATGACGACATCGGTTAGGATTCCACGGTTCCCTCGTTCTGGCACGTCTATTTTCTTCTGATTCACTTAATCCTGATGAATTTACCAAATTTAACTAAATGAATTCAGTACTTTTATTCAGACTGTGGGAAATCTCGTTAGTAGCCATAGGTTACCTCCTCAAAGGGATTCCCGATCATCCGATAGAGACATTTTAATTTAGTTTCAATTGCTATTTTATTTTGTTTGTGATTAAATTTTGAGTTGGCTTATATTTTTTTCTTGTGGCTAAATTTGATTTTGAGTTTTGGTTTTGTAATTATCCTAAAATTTTCACTTCTAACATGCAAGTTTTACACACAAAAAAATGCAGTAAAGTAAATGCAGGAAAAGAAAACGTAGTAAACTGTAAAAGCGTTACAGTACTCTTCTCGCACTCCAGTTGAAAGATTAGCCTTTTGCCACAGATATATAATTGTACAGGGAATTTAAAATTGCATGCTAGAAAACAAGAATACAGGTTTAAAAAAACACCTACCAAATCCTATATCATAACTTGATGGGTTCCTATTTGTTCATTTGTGTAGATGATTTTCCTTAAGCAAAGCATAATAGGTTCAGTTATCCTTTAAGATGTCTGAAGAGCCCAGGGGAAATACCCTAGACATTTCACAGCCTCTTGAATCATCTCGAGTTTATTTGAACTTATTATACTTGCTAAATAATTTATCCAAAATAGACCGTTATGCTTAATGGATCTTGATGTTTAATTATCCCTTTAAGTGGGGTAACCATCACTTGATATTTCATTTATGAATTATGTGGGTGAAGTCCCTTAGGGGCAAATTTATTTGATTATGAGATTTAGCCAATTTAATTTTAGAGTTGGGCTTGTAGTGTTTCAAAGTGTTTAATATAAATCATATTTCTTTTTCTAAAGTTCATTAGTCCCATCTTGATTAAGCCTAGCTCACTTCTAAGCCCTTAAGACTTAATGTGTAGATTTGTAATTTTAGGAAAAGTTAGGTTAAGCATCATTTAATCCATATTAAATATTGAAACATCATTAAACCATTGACTAGGGGTTCTAAATTTGTGAATTATTATCTTCCAAAATTAGACCCCTCACCATAGAATCATTTAATTTTAATTATCTTCCAAATTTCCTTAATTTAAAAATTACAAATTTATCCTTAATGTGGATAAATGTGAGATTGGTTTCTTCCAATAAGTCCCTTGTACTTTAATCATCTAGATATGTCAATTATGGTCATTTGTTATTCATTTCCCTTTGATTAGGCCTAAATATTTAATTAAGGCTTAAATTTCAAGAATACAATTTTGCCCTTAAGGCCTATCACTTGATAATTTATTAAATTCAACTCAAATGACTTTGAAATTTTTATGACACCCCAATCATGGGTCAATTAAACCACCAGAGGAGAAAATGTAATTTTTCTGATTTTAATTTAACTTTTATAATTATTTTAATGTAAAATAAGGGTTTTCAATGTAAATTCAATAACTTAGCTAAAGTAAATTATCTGTCTTTAAGAAAATTATTGGAGGTTTACCTAGGTTAGAGGACCACTTGGACCAATTTTCATGATTTTTTTAGTTTTAATTTACTTATTAGAATTATTGTTTTGTTTTGAGGATTAATTAATATAAAACAATATTTAAGTGGAAAATTAAGTTTTATATTTTTCTTAAATCTCTTTGAGGTCAATAAACTTATAGAAACACATTTGATATATTTTTTTTATTTATATTTTAATTATCATAATTATTTTAGTGCAAAATTAAGAACAATTCATTTTTAGCCTTTAAAAATTATTTTTAAGCCTTTAAAAATTAATATCCTCACTTAGAAAATTAAGAAAATTATTTTAATTGCTCTTAAGTGATCAAGAGACCAAAAGTGACATTTTGGTTCATTTTTATAGTTTAGTGTTTATTTTTATTTTTAATGATTTTTAATTATTTTAAAATTCAAAATGTAGACTTAAAGTGAAATATTTATATTAATTTCAATTTTATTTTTCTTAAGTTCCTCTTGTTATTAGGAGCTCCCAAATTCAATTTCATGATTTTTTGACTTATATTTTAATTATTATAATTATTTTAATTTAAAAAATACCATTTATTGAAAAATTCATTTTAATGGGTAAGTTAACTCCAATTACTTCAAATTTTTGTGGGGGCCTCCCTGTTTTTTTTAACGAGTGGAAAATAATTTTTGTAATTTTCCTATTTATATTTTAATTATTTAATTTTTAAATGATTTTAATGAGTTTGTTACCATTAGTGTCATTCTTATTTATTTAAATCAATTTGATATTTTTCCTAGGCTCCTCTGACTATAGTGAACCTACCAAAATAAGATTTGTATTTTTCTAATTAATATTATAATTATTATAAATTTTATACCAAAACAAAGGTGATTAACTTAAAAATTAGGGATCTTTGGCTACAGATGTTGTTTGACCTTGGACAAATCAGGAAAAATCCCAAATCATAGAGCCTTTAAGCCATCTAAACCTCATGTCATGGTGAAATGTTTGGAGTACATTACAACCTAACTATGATTTTATATATTTAATTAATTAAAAATAAAACATAATTCAAATAACCTCAAACTTATTTCCATATCATTCTCCTCTGTTCACTGAGCATGAGAGCATTTTTATTTTATTTTTGTGAATTTTCTACGCCAAGTTATGGATTTTCTCAGGTAGATTGATTTAAATAATTCCATAAAATCCTATTTTTCTATTTATCCACAACGGCGTTGACTCAAACTCGACAGCTTAGAAGTGCTATGCGGCGCGCTCCCATTCAACACTGTCATCCACGTGGGTGCTGACTCGACCCACGCTTTATGCATCGTTCTCCCATTTGGTGCAATCTGAGCCGTTCACTGGATACATGCACGATCCAACGATGCTCGTTCATCATCCCTAACAGGTTCTTCCCGAGAGTCGTCCACCTTCTAGTCCTATGATGTTGAGCTAGACTCAAACAAAACACCTCGGGTTTGTTTCTAAGACTCATTTGACCTAGACGAACTTATCTATATGGTTTATATGATATGAAATACATTATACATGCATGGAGAATTGAAATAAGCTTGGGTTAAGGTGAGAGCTTAATACCTTAGTTTCAGAGTTGAGGCCTCAATCAGAAGAGTTCCACAAGTTCACTGTGACCTTAAGCAACTCCTCAAACACCAATTTGAGCTCTCCTTGGGTCTGCACCAGAACTCGATCAGGTGTTATTTTTGGATTTGAGAGAAGTCCAGGTTGGAGAGGCTCTATGATGGGGCTCTGTTATGAATCTTCTTCATTTGGTGAAGGGATGGTGAGGAGCAAGCCAATTTGAATTTTGGTGCAATGGGTGGTGTGACAGAAAGGGTCCTGGTTTTGGTTGATTTTGAGCTAAAAAATTGAGCTCAGGTAGTGGATGGGATGGTTGGTTTGAGCTTAAAAAGTCTGGGAGAGGCTCTAGAAGCAGTTTGACAGAGTTTCCCCTAGGTTTGGTGTGTTCTTCTTATTTGGCCGTGACAGGTGGTGGCTTAAATAGAGGAGCTTAGAGTGGATATCATGGCTTGGATTTAGGTGCGCTGAAGAGCTTAGGTGGAGGGCAGCAAGGAGCAATTAACTAATCATGGTGAAACAGCTTAGGGGAGCGCAATTGGATTTTGTCCTTGGGAGGCCCCTCACGATTTTGTCTTGGTTCAGGTGGTCAGGTTAGCCAGAGGCAAGTCTTAACGGTGATTAATGCATTTGGGGAAAGCTTAGTGCAAGGCAATATATGATTTTGCCATAAATGGGAGGAGATCCACTAAATTTAGGGACCCTTAGTCCATGACCCATGTAGGTTGGGCTAAGTGGATCTAGAGTGGTTCCTAGGTTCCACATGATGGTTGTAGAAGACTTGGCTTGGTCAATTTGCCTAGGCTTGGGTGACATTTAGGTCTTGGTTCAATTTTATGGACTTTAGGTTCAAGTTGGGCTAGGTTAGGTTTGATCTTGGGTTGTGTTCAATTGGTTCTGTAAATTGGTGTGTATGATTGTCATAAAGCTTTAGAAGAGGATTAGAGTTATTTTGAATTGGTTTGGAGGGTAAATTTGGTGGAATTTAGACATTTGATCAATTTGGGCATGTTAGGTTAGACTTGGGTTTAGGTTGGGATAGCTCTTGGCTAAGGTTCAATTGATGGTTCAATTTGATGTTGTTGAATGCCATGAAGGATTTTGGATAGAAATTGGGTGGAAAATTTGAGGCTAGGGCATTCAATTTGGAGACATTTGGGCATATGACACATTTGGGGAAAATTTGGGGATTTTATATTGGGTTGGATTTGGGGGAGTTTTGGGCACAAATTAAAGTCAATTGGTGGATCAATTTAGTTTTTAGGATGTTAGGAAGAGTTTAGAATTTAGTTTTGGGGAAATGGACTTGGCTAGGGGGTTCAATTTGAGGGAATTAGGTCATATGGCCAAAATTGAGGCATTTTTCTTTGGATTGAAATTAGGTTTGGAAATTAGTTCAATTTGACTTGGATTTGGTTTGAATTGGGTTTAGGCATGGTGAATTTGAGTTTAGGATTGAATATGAGGAAGATTGGGGTAAATTGGGTGGACATTGGAGGTGATTTGGGCACTTTGAGCTTTAAGGGGCAATTTCGGTCTTTTGGTCAATTTGAGTTAACTTGGTCACATTAGGCTTAATGAAGAGGTTCAAATTGTTTTTGGAGAGATTTGGGATGATTTTAGAAATTTTTGGAATTTTTGAAATTTTTTGTTATGTATTTTGGTCATTTTTGGCTATTTTAGATGTATTTTTGGGAATTTTGGTTAATTTGGAGTATTTTAGGGTATTTGAGTGGTGGGGGACATTTTAATATGATTTTTGGTGGGAATTGGGTAATTTGGGAAATTTTGGTATTTTTGGTCAAAATTAGGGTTTAGGGGTAATTTGGTAATTTGGCGGAAGTGTGGGGGTCAAAGAGGTCAAAGTTGGGATTTTTGGTAAGATTGGGCGACCTCCCTAAGTCATGGGCCAAGAGAAATCCCACTTTGGATCCTCTATGTGTTGGTTCTAGCCAAACCCTAGCCTAGGGCCAAGAGCTTGGGGAACCGCCCACATGAGTTTCCAAAAAGTAGGGGATCAGGTATAAGCATGTTTGGTTTAGGGTTTGAGAGAGTGAGTGAAATTGTCGAGTTTAGGCATGTATGTGTGCGAGCCTGACCCAGATCAGACCATCTAGGCTGATCCATTTCTTGATAAGTAGGATCTTCAAATGCAACAATTCTTCTTTTCATTGTCGTTGAGACTGCACATCCCATTTTATCTAACACTTGAGAAATTGAACACCTAACTTTCTGTGCTAATCTCTTAAACACAGAATATCTGGTGTGAATTGACGGAGAAATTTCTAGTTGGAAATTATTATCCTCATATTCAACAGGTATTAGACAATATGGGTTTTCTTTTGAAAAGGAAGGGTTCTAAAAAACAATATGTTCAAAGTGATGTCTCAAAATCATCCTTTACTTTCCATCTCTTCTTTCTTTTAAGAGAATGAATTTTATTTTTATGTTGGGAACAAGTTTTTTGAAACATTCTTGGAACAAGATCCAACTTCATATATGGACGGAGATGGAATGTCAGTTTCTTCCTCAACATAGATTTTCTTTCCTTTTATGTCAATTTGTTCTTCCATTTCCTCAAAAGTATATTATTCTATAGGACTGTATTGAGGTAAGTCTTCCGTAAAGTTAAGAAAATCTTCGTATGGTTCCACATTGAATTCCTCAAAGGATTGTATATCAGTTTGATATGGATTATTTAGTGCGAATTTAGTTTCATCAAATAATCCAAAGTCATTCTAATAAAAGTAAACGTCTTCATCAATTGGTGTATTGAGAACTTGAAAATAAGAGAAGACTGAATCAGGAGACTCCATTATAATTTTTCTGAAAATTCAAGGAGAATAAAATTTCATTAACTTATTTATAAACTGGGAATTTATTATTATGTTGTCATTATGAAATGTCAAAAATAACTCTTCAAAGAGTTAGATTTTAAGAGATCCATTCCTACTAAACATATTTTGAAAACAAGTGACTTAACAAAAGATGAGAAGAAAGATTAATCCCTAACGGAGTCGCCAAATAAAATCTCTTGGTGGAATCCTGAGCCGGGAGATTTTCTCGATGTCGATGTCGATGTCGATGTCATTTGTTTGGAGTCTCCACTCTGTTTATCTATCTTATTGCCCCAATCTTCAAGAAATCTTATTTCTTCGGATCATGTAAAGGATCCTCAGGTATTAAGAAATTTGAAGAAAATATGGGTTGATAAAATAAAAAACAGTAGAATAAGAAATGTCAATGATAATCCTTATACTAGGAGGATCACATGTGAAATTTTGATAAACTGAGATTTCTTGGTGTGATAACTATTCTGAGTTCTTAAATCTCCAGTAAGATCAAGCTCCCATAATTAATTATATCTTAGACATTTAAATTTATCTAAGAAAACTTCTGATTAATGTTAACACTTGTTTTCTAAGAGATTTCAAGAACAAGAAAAGAAATGTCAACATTCGATCCTAGGGGTAATATGTCATACTAACCTAAGAGTTTGATTTTGTCATTGTCACTTGTTATGTCGGTTTTATTTGTTTTGTTTTGTTATTTGTCATTTTAATTTTTTTTTTGTCAATGTCATTGTTTTGTTGTCTTGTAATTTGTTATATATGTGGTGGCTATCCTAAAAGTTTAGGTTTTGTTTTATTGTTTGTTTCGATTATGTCATTTTAATTTTATTTTTAATGTCATGTCATTTTTATTTTGTTTTGTTCTGTTTTGTCAATGTCGTTGTTTTGATGTCATTTTAATTTTGTTTTATTTTGTTGTTTGTCCTGTCTTTAGAGTGTCACCATGTCAAACAAATTTAGCACACCCTAATTACATGTAAAGTAAATCTAAAGTGGAACTTGTCTTCAACCTGCAAGAAAAATAATGTCACAGTAATTCCTATAAAAAAAATAATGTCGACTTTATTTCTTTGGTTGATTTTAATATGAGTTAGATTTAAGAATTTTAGATTATATATCGTTTGAATCTAGGGGGTCTAGTGTAGATTAGACTGAAATAAAATCTAACATAAGTTAGACTTTTAGATTTGATATCATTTGAATCTGAAGTCATTTGGTTAAGTCTGACTAGACTAAAAATTGGGTAAAGTTTTAGATTTAGTGTTGTTTGAATCTAAAGATGTTTGTGTTTAAATTTAGAGATAAAAGCATGAGTTAGATTTTAAGATTTTTAGATTCGATGTCTTTTGCATCAAAAGTCATTTGATTAAGTCTGACTAGACTTAAAATTGGATAAAGTTTTAGATTCAGTGACATTTGACTCTAAAGATATTTAGGTTAAATTTTAGATTTAGTATCATTTGAATCTAAAGGTATTTGAGTTAAGTTTAAATTCAATATAGGTTGAATCTAAAGAATTTAACTTATATATTGGACCTAAGTAAGATTTAAATTAGATTCCATGTTGGTTGAACCAAATTTAAGTTTGGATCAAGTTCAATGTAGGTTGAACCTGAGTTAAGTTTGAGTTAGGTTCAAAGTAGGTTGAACTTAAGTTGGGTTTGAGTTAGACTTGGATTCAAAATGGGTTAAATCCAAGTGAAAGTTAAGTTTCACTTAAGTTCAAGTTAGGTTGAACCTAAGAGGTTTAAGTTTGACTTATATTCAACTTGGGTTAAACATAAGTATAGGTTAAGGTTAGGTTCAATGTATGTTGAACCTAAGAGTTTTAAGTTTGACTTAAGTTTAAGTTAGGTTGAACCTAAGTATAGGTTAAGGTTAGGTTCAATGTATGTTGAACCTATGAGTTTTGACTTAAGTTTAAGTTGGGTTGAAAAGTATAGGTTAAGGTTAGGTTCAATGTATGTTGAACCTCAGAGGTTTAAGTTTGACTCAGGTTCAAGTTGGGTTGAGCCTAAGTTTTGACTTAAGTTCAATTTAGGTTGAGTCTAAGGTTTAGGTAGACTTAGGTTCAATTTGGATTAAACCAAAAGTTTTTGCTGAATTAGATTCAATTTGGGTTGAATCTAATGTTTATGTTAAATTAGATTCAATTTGGATTGAATCTAAAATTTTGATTAACTTTGGTTTAAGTTAGGTTGGACTTAAGATATAAGTTTGACTTAAGTCCAATGTAGGTTAAACCTAAATTAGATTTTTAAATTAAGTTTAATATGAGTTTAACTTAAGTTTGAGTTAACTTGGGTTCAAGTTAGGTTGAACCTAAGCTAGAAGTTGATTTAGGTTCAATATGAGTTGAACATATGATTTGGTTAACTTTGGTTTAAGTTAGGTTGAATCTAAGTTTAAAAGTTGATTTAAGTTCAATATGGATTGAACAAAAGTTTTGATTAATTTGGGTTCAAGTTAGGTTTGAACCTAACTTAGAAGTTTATTTAAGTTCAATATGAGTTGAACCTAAGGTTTGATTAACTTAGGTTCAAGTTAGGTTGAACCTAAGTTTAAAAGTTGATTTATGTTTAATATGGGTTGAACCTAAGGTTTGGTTAACTTGTGTTCAAGTTAGGTTTGAACCTAAGTTAGAAGTTGATTTAGGTTCAATATGAGTTGAACCAAAGGTTTGGTTAACTTGGGTTCAAGTTAGGTTGAACCTAAGTTAGAAGTTGATTTATGTTCAATATGGGTTGCACCTAAGATTTGGTAAACTTAGGTTCAAATTAGTTTGAACCTAAGTTAGAGGTTGATTTTAGTTCAATATGGGTTGAACCTAAGATTTGGTTAACTTTGGTTCAAGTTAGGTTGAACTTAAGTTAGAAGTTAATTTAGGTTCAATATGGGTTGAACCTAAGGTATGATTAACCTGGGTTCAAGTTAGGTTGAACCTAAGTTAGAAGTTGATTTAAGTCTAATTAAAGATAGACTTAATTAAGGTTTAGGGTTTCTTAAACCTAATGTAATTAAGGTTTGATGGTTAAATAAGTCTAATTAGTATTAGACTTAATTAGAGTTTAGGGTTACTTAAGCTTAATGTAAGTAAGGCTTAAGATTTAATTAAGTTTAATTAGGGTTAGACTTAATTAGAGTTTAAGATTATATAAGCCTAATGTAAGTAAGGCTTAAGGGTTAATTAAGTCTAATTAGGGTTAGACTTAATTAGGATTTAAGATTACTTCATCCTAATGTAAGTAAGGCTTAAGGGTTAATTAAGTCTAATTAGGGCTAGACTTAATTAGATTTTAAGATTATTTCAGCCTGATGTAAGCAAGGCTTAAGGTTTAGACTTATTTAGGGTTTAAGATTACTTAAGCCTAACGTAAGTAAAGCTTAAGGTTAAATAAGTCTAATTAGGGTTAGACTTGATTACAGTTTAGGGTTACTTAAGCTTAATGTAAGTAAGACTTAAGGGTTAATTAAGTCTAATTAAGGTTAGAATTAATTAGGATTTAGGATTACTTAAGCTTAATATAAGTAAATCTTAAGAGTTAATTAAGTTTAATTAGTGTTAGACTTAATTAAGGTTTAAGATTACTTAAACCTAATGTAAATAAGGCTTAAGGGTTAATTATGTCTAATTAGGGTTAGACTTAATTAGGGTTTAAAGGTTAAATTAAACTTAATTTAGGTAAGGTTTAATTGATTAATTAGACCTATATAGGGTTAGGTCTAATTAGGGTAAGGATTAATTAAACTTAATTTAAGTACAGTTTAATTGGATTAATTAGACCTAATAAATGTTAGGTCTGATTAAGGTTATGGATTGATTAAACCTAATTTAAGTAAGGTTTAATTGAATTAATTAGGCCTAGTTAGAGTTAGGTCTAATTAGGGTTTAGGATTAATTAAACCAAATTTAAGTTAGGTTTAGGATTAATTAGGCCTAATTAGGGTTAGGGCCTAATTAGAGTTTAGGATTAATTAAACCTAATTTAAGTAAGATTTAATTGGATTCATTAGACTTAATTTGGGTAAGGTCTAATCAGATTTTAGGATTAATTAAACCTAATTTAAATTAGGGTTAAATCTAATTAGTATTTATTAAGTTAAACCTAATGTGATTAAGATCTAACTTGGTTTAATTAGGTTTAAATGGTGTCTTAGACCTAATCAAGGTTTATTAATTTAAATTTAATGTAATTAAAGTCTAACTTGTTTTAATTAGGTCTAATTGGTGTCTTAGACCTAATCAGGGTTTATTTTGAGTCTATTTAGAATTAGACTCAAAATTTAACTTAGTCCAATGTGGAATGGGCTATGTATAGTGAATTTTTGAATTTTAAGGATTTCTAAGGATTTTAAATATTAATTTAAATTTAATAATTTTAACCCTAAAGTAAAATTGTTATTTTAAATTTTCAAATGGCTAAGATTTGTAATTTTAGGGTTTGTGTATGTCTACCAAAACTTCTTAACCAATTTTGAAGTTAATTTTTCTATTTCCTAATTCTTATAATTATTTTTGAAAATAATTACTTAAGATTCATAGGAAAATAGATATCTAACCCAGAGACTCCCCTACCTCTTGGAAAAATTATAGAATGTTTCTATTGATGAAAAGTTTATTCTGTGAAAATTTCATAATTTTTGGACTTATAATTATTTTTAAATAATTAAATTACTCCAAAGAGTATTTAATTAATTAAAAATAAAATATAAATCATTAAATATGATTTTGGCGTCATAATTTTCTCCTCATCGTCCCGAATTCAGGGGTACTTTTGTTTATTTTTGTGATTTTTCTATGCAAAGATATGGATTTTTGATTAATTTAAGGTTAATCTTGGTTTTCTTAAATCTAAATTAACCTTAAATTGTCAGAAGGCGCCGCGTGTCCTCAGATCTGTCGAAACACGACTAATCTGCTGAGGGGTTTAGAATAGTGGAGCGGCTCGAATTAAATCAGAGTCGACCATTTCCAAAAGAAGGAAATGGACAACATCAATTCATCGTCTCAAAGATGTTATAACCCGCAAACCGTCCATGTTCTAGGAACAATATCTCGCTCGATTCTTGATGGATCAGAGTGATTTTTGTTTCTAGAACTTCATCTAGAGATGACGAACCTATCCATACGGTAATGTTAGGGTTTTGAATTGGTTCATTTCACAAAGTATCGAACCCGAGCCTAAGCTAGGTCGAATGAACCATACCTTGGTCTCAATGGATGAAACTTCAATTGGATTGGTCCTACAGCTTTATCTTGACCTCAGAAAGCTTGTTCCCAACTCAATTTGAGGTTAAATTGAGCATGGATATGAATTTGATCTCAAGGAGTCATTGTTTGGGAATATAATGTTGAACAGTGGGATAGAGCCTATGAGGATGGCCAATTTTGATCGGGCTTCTCTTCGTAGGTATCTGTGATGGTTTTGGAATGGTTAATTTGAAGTTTGAAGAGACTTCATTTCAAACCTGAAAATTGTTCTGTTTTCGAGTGGGAAAATTAGGGCAGAAGAGTGGATTTCAGAGCATAATTCTATGGGGGATCAATTGCTTATGTCCAAGGGAAGAAGTTTCATGTTAGAAGTTTTTGGATTTGGGCAAAGTGGATGAGTCTCCTTTTTTCCTCTCCTCTCTTGGTCTTCTCAAGTATGGTCCTATTTATAGCTATGGGAAGACCGTGGCTGAGCTTGAGTTGACTTGAGGAAGGTTATAACTACATTATGATGACTAGAGGATAAAATTGTAGGCTGTGGATATCCATAGTTGAGTATTTCCAAGTTTAGTATGATGAGTCTCCATTTAATGCATTGGATTTGGTTAAACCTTGGCTCCTTCTCATTGGGTGTGAGATGAGGTGCATGGTGACTCCGAAGCAAGTTAATTAATCTCCTTCCACATTAGATAACATGTCATCAACAATTTTTATGAGAGGATGACACAAGTTCCCTTCCTCTCATTCCCATGGGTAGTCATGATGAGGTTAACCATGGTGAGGAGAGTGGCTTAAGTAAAGTTTTCTCCCCATTGGTGAGGGTTTGAGGTGCTCTCCACCTAAGCAAACATGTCACACTTCAATTTTAAGAAGGCATGACACATATGTATCCTCTTCATAATGTTGTCATCATGGCTTTTAACTTTGGTTAAATGTCATGTGTTGTGGATTGGTTAATGTGTTAACCATGTTATGATGAGTTCTATAGGTCATGGGTGACCCATGGTGACCCTCCATAAATTGAATTTGATTTTAAACATCAATTATGTATTTTTGATGTCATGGGTGATGTCATAATTTTAGATTCAATTTAGGTTTTATTAATCATAATTCCATTTTTAATTAATTATATAATTAATTAAAAATGTAGAAAATTATAATATTAACCCATAAATTAATCAAAATGATTTTGAAGGTTAATGATTTGATTAATTTTATTCATTTGGTTCAAAATTGACTATTTTGACCAAATTTGACTAAAGTTGACCATGGTTGACAACGGTTGACCATGGTTGACCAATTCAAGTCCAGGGTTAACCCAAGTGATTTACTTAACTGTGTCATGGTTAATTTAATCATAGGGTCACTAATTTTGGTAATAGGACCTAGGTTTGACTAGGGTTAAATAAATGACCAATTTTGATCATTTTAATGTCTTAAATTGATCAAATGAGTGAGGTTTGACTAATTTGGTGTTAAGGTTGCCATAGTAGTTAATGGGGTTGGCATTGGGTCAATGTGGTGGTCATTGGGTCATGAGTTGACCATTTTAACTAAGTTTGACAAATTGGGTCAATGATTGATCAGTTTGGTCAATGAGGTGGTCATTGGGTCGTGGATTAACCATTTTGACCTAGTTTGACCATTTGGGTCAAAGGTTAACCTGTTTGGTCAATGGAGTGGTCATTGGGTCATGAGTTGACCATTTTGTCCTAATTTGACTATTTTGTCAAAGGTTGACCAATTTGGTTAATGGTTGATCAGATCAGGGTTTGTCATTGCTGATTTGATCATTTTAGAATGTCATTAAGATTTGGGTTTAAAAGGCTTCATTAGGGTTTTACCCTAGACATTAGGGTTTAGTGACAATCAGTGAGATTTAGGGAGTCAATACTGGTAGACTTCCTGTCTCAAGATGATTTAGAAATGATCCTCACAAAAGTGAGGTCATAAGACAATTATTTTTTTTTGTAATTTCATATGTTTTCTTAAACATCGTTCAAACTTCTAGCTTTTGATAGAAACTATTGATCTCATTAATGGTAACTTATACTTTTATTCAGTAAAAAATATTAACTTAATCAAATTGTATCATGTATGAATGAGTAGAAAGAATTAAGGTGAAAATCTCTAACAAAAATGCATAATTTACAGTTACTTAGAATCCACTCTGGATATTTGATGTGTCAGTTGAATCTTTGAAAATATTCTTAATTTTATCTCTTGGATTGATAAATCTTCCAAAGATAAATGGTATGATTATTATTTAATTTATAATGAGCTGCTTGATGGAAAGTTTGATGAGGAATATAAATATTTTGATAATACTACTCCAAAAAAATAAACTAAGTACATACTTGACCTATGAGAGTAACAGGGAATACCAAGTTAATAGGTATGATAGTCTACAGTGGTTGATATATTCATAATGATTAGAGAACCCACTAAAATTTTATGCTATAGCTTTTCATTAGTCAGATGCAAAGAATCTTGAAAACTATCATAATGAGTAAACTAAATTCTTGACATTGAAAGATTTTATTTTGAACTAGTAATTAAAGATTCCAACTTATGGTATCAGGATGAGCATAAATAACAATAGGTTAGATCAAATTTACTAAGGCTTTATATCATAATATCCACAATAGTAGAGAGAGTTTACATCTTTATTTTCTATGAAGATCTCAACAAGATAAAAAACTTATAAGACATGAATATATTGAACCGAAAATCCAAAAAAAAAAAAAAAAAGGAAAAAAAAGTATATGAGCACGGCCTACTTAAAATAATACACAATGACAATATGAAAAAAAAAGTTGTTATTTCTTTCGATCAAAGAAGATTTTATAGTAAAATTTGAATGATTATTTTGACCTTTTATGAATGTAAGATTAAATATTGAAGATACTGTGAATGCTGAAAATAGCAGATTAGGATGCATCAAGTTTTGAAAGCTAGAGATGTGGCAATGGTTATATATTAAGGACATTAGTGGAAGATGGTAATCGAATGATGAAAAATGGGCAATAATTATCAATTGATGACAATTAGCATATAAAAATTAAGAGTTGATAGTTGTATAATAACAATCAAGTAATGATATTGAGGTGATGGTGATTGATAATTGTGTCTATTAATGCTAATCATCATCATCGATCGTCAAACAAGACTTCGGAGTTCTTCATATCTCTAACTCTCTTCAAACTAAAGTCTAAATTTCCTTCATACAAAAAATGATGATTATTTATAATTTGAGATGTTTACATTCAAGTAATATAATTTATTTATATCTATGTATTTAAAATCTTAATTTTTATATTTACTGATATATAGCCTAAATTTTTATAATTCCATCAAAAATAGTTTCAAATTTTTTTTTAAAGATTAAACACACATTTTATGCATAAATTTTGATGTGATCACGCGCGACCGTGCGCAAATAGATATATATATATATATATATATATATATATATATATATATATATATATATATATATATATATATATATAAACACACATACACACATATATAGATGCATAGACAAATGTATATATACACACATATACAAATATACACACACACATATACAAATATACAAATATGTATACATGTCAATGTATGTATATACACACAAATACATATATGTACACACATCGACACATCTATATATAAATATACACACATATACATGCATTTATGTGTGTGTGTGTGTCTACATACATACATATATATATATAAGGGTGGTGTTTGAGATTACAGCTCCTCATATGTTCTATCTATCCCCATATGGGTCGAACCAGGGTCACCCCTGGGGGACGACCTCCCGTGGGTTGGGTCAAAGTGAATTTTGATGGCAGTTAGACTGACTCTCATGCTGGCACTGGTGGTATCTTCAGGGACCACCTTGGACGCTTACTCTGTTTTTTTTTTTCTTCTCCCATCTATGCTGATTCCCCTCTAATTGCTGAGGGTTGGGCACTTCTTTTGCTTTAATTACAGCTATTTCCTTTAAATCTCCTCATCTCTTTATAGAAACAGATTCCTGTTTATTTTATAATAAGCTCACCAGAACCTCCCCCATCCCTTGGGACCTCACTTATCTCTTTAGAAGAGTATGAAATATTATTTCTCAACATCACATGCTGGTCAAAGTGGGTTTTATATACAGGGAGGGTAACTCCCCTGTTGATTGGTTAGCAAAAAATGTGATTGTGGCTCCTTTGGTTGTCCCCCCTTATTCTCTTCTTGCTCTGTTAAATGGTCATATGCTGGATATTCATTATAGCAGGATTTAACTATTTTCACTTACATTTTGTTTTGGTTCTGCTCACTGCTTCATATGGGCACTGCTTGGTCAGAGCTCTCTTAGTCTGGAATGTTTTTTTGCCTCCTCATATCTGTTTCTCTTCCACCAAATACCAGTTTATATTATTTCAGTTACACCATTTTACGCTGCTTCTACTATGGATATGTTGCACTTTGCTTGTACTTTGGTACCTTCTGCTGGGATGCGGGTTCGTGTCTTTTGTTACCCCATTTTGTGTATGCTATCTTCTGTCTTCTAGGATGCTGGTTTGGTTCTGTTTGCCACTTAATTGCTTCCTCATTTAGCTCGGGCAGCCCCTTCCTCTCATTGCAGGCACTCAACACATGATGGTTACACACCTGCTGCAAGTTTTGAAGGTTTTTGGTTACTTCACTGATTTCATTATTTTTACTATTAGTTTTTTTTTTTTTTGTTCTTCTCTTTTTTGTATACTTGTATATGTCATTATACTTGTATTTTTTGGAGAATTTTTTGGTGTGAGTTGTAATGTGAACCCCTAGGGGTGAGTTAAAATTGTATTTTTTGTGTTTTTAGATCGGGGTACCACCTGCCCTCCCATTTTTGTACTAAATTTCTAAATTATCACGTAGGGAGCCACGAGAGCTCTCTCCCAAATATATATATATATATATATATATATATATATATATATATGTCTATGTGTGTGTGTGCGCGCGCGCATATATATATATATATATCTGTGTGTGTGTACACACACTCATACAAATACACACATGCATAAACACACACGACATGTATGCACACATACACCTGCATACTGACACATACATACGCACATATGCAAATACATAAAAGCACATAAATAGAGATACAGACATGCATATATATATATATATATATTATAATTTCATGTTTTAAAAGTTTTGGGAGGGTTGTTTTGAAAAATTTAGTTAAAATCTCATAACGCTCTATTGGACAATCCTTGTTGATTCCTTTGATCATGAATCATTCCTTTAGCTTTCAAGTATCTTAATGGTTTCAAAATTGAGCGATCTAAGGCCCATTGAATTTCACTCATTGATACACTCAATTTACCTATAAGCATGAGAAATTTGAAGATCACTGGACATTTTATTTAATGTTTGAAATTTTTTAATCATACTTTTAGTACTTGAGCGGAGCTCATTTGGGCTCAAATTGAGTTGCTTTTAGAATCACTTGGTTCATATTATCGAGATATTAAATTTGGGTATAAAGTTGCCAAAATTAGAGCCGATATGAACTTAAATTTATTTATGAAAATATTTTCTCATCTAATATGCACCAAAATATATGCCTACTTATATCATTTTTTTTTGGTGAAATCGAAATTAAAATTAATGATACTTAGGGTGTGATTTAATAATTTGAGTATTATATAGGAGATTTATGCCTATAGATATGTAAATAAATATGAATTTTACGGTGTAAATATTGTAAATCAACCTAACAAACTAATATTCATTTTTTTATCTCAATTATGCTAGAATTACTGAACGATTATATAATTAAAATCATTTTTAATAATTTCTTACACTAATGTGTTTGAATCAAGAGTACCTAACAATATAACTCAAAATTCATCCTTTTTATAATCCAGTCAACCTTACTAAACCTAAAATAAAAAAAATTCAAATTAAAATCGTAGCCTCACACTGCTCCTTAAGGCCCGTACTTGCATGCATGCATGTACATCCCCCTCAGCCCCTCGTGGTATAAAAATATCAATATTATTTTTAATAAATTTGTTAAAAATAATAGAGTACATAGATTACGTTATAATATGTTTCGAATAAACTATAATTTCTCTGATAGTGTCACATGTTATTCAGAATCAGATCCATTTTGCTGGTGATCTGAAAATTAAATAAGGATAAGAAACTGTTGGCCAGCCAGACTCGATAGCTTGCTGCATCTGCTGGTTATTTCTTGGTGGCTGCTTGGAGGCAGCCGGACTTTATTATATATAACTTCAAAATCTGAAACAGTTTTTGGTCTCAAACCAATGTATTTGATGCAGAGGGAAAGATAGTTAAACTAAGGATTTTTATTTTATTTTATTTATTTATTTGTGATTATTATTATTATTATTTTTTGTTGGGCATTTACGTACATGACAGCCAAGTCCTATGAATTTACATATATATCTAACATCTAGAATTTCTGTTTTACATTTAAACCACCTGAATCTTTAATGTCATATTAAAAATACCAACATTTTAAATTTTAGGAAGTGAAGTACACCTTCGCATGCGTATGTAAGGTGGTATGTTGTTAAAATTGAAGTTTAGCTTTTAGATATGTAAATACAAAGGAATTAAGTGGTACGTATGTAAATCTACCTTTTTTTTTGGATATGTTGTTACATTATATATTAATATAATATGTTAAATATTATATTTTAATTTATGTTATAATATTAAAATACAAATATTTAATTTATTTATATATTTTTTTAGTGGAGGTTGACTCTCCCGAAAAGCTTACTACAAAGATTTGAATTGAATCAAGAAGGGATGGCTATCAACAAGGAGCAATTTTACGTCCATTCTTCATATATAGTACCACACATTATTCCTTAACAAAGATTATTTTGTCTTTGAGAAGAAAAAGAATGATGGAAGAAGTAAAGTAATACTTGTTATGAGTTTAAATTGATTTGATATCATGTTAAGAAGTTGGTTACACCAAGAACAAAATATTTTTGCAGTGCTCCTTAGAATGATCAGCGATTTATATATGGAGAGGATGAGGATCAAATTTCTATCACTCCAGTGGACTTCTACTATGCCATGGGTAGCTTCTCCATGAGTCCATTGTATTATACTCTACATTATTGATGTTTACCTCTGATTTAGCCTTATTTTAATTTATTTCATCCCTTGATCAATACAATGGCCATAGCATAGTAACTAAAAATTAAATATAATAAGGGATGGCATCCGAGATGCATGCCATGTACATATCAACCCACTGGCTAATGTGGAACCAAGCACATAGTATCAAATCAAAATTAATGGATAGAAGAATATTTAAAATCATAGTTACAAGAAAATCAAATCTCTTTTTGAAAGGAATTTTTATTCAATTTTCATATTTAATAAACAGTACTATGCTTCTTGGTTCAGCTTATTACTTGTATGATATAAAGAATACATTAAAGAGAACATGGGTTGCAATCCTAGAACCTTCCTATGCTCATAATGTACATTAACTAATATAGAATTGGAATCAAGCATCATGTATAAAATTATTAAAAAAATGGATTGCAGAATACTATATCAGTGAAAATCTTGGTCCCAATCTAATAAAAGTCAAGCACATGATCACCTACCTCAAATTTTCGCACTTTGTAAAAGCAAATAGGGAGATTTACATACATACCACACAATTCCTTTGTTTTTTGCACATCTAGCGCCTAAAGTTTGATATTTACGATAATTTGGTGTCACGACCCTATTCATGGAATGGTGCACTTCATCTTTAATGTTAGCAGTAGTATTGTTAATGTGATGTTAAAGATTAGATTGTTATGCATGTAAATATGAAAGTTTAAGTGTTAGATATGCTAATAAATAAGAATTGTGTGTTGTTCATGTAAATGCACAAAACAAATAAGGGCCTTCAGAGTTGACAAGAAGAAGGACCAATTTAAACAAATAATGTTAAGTTTAGAAGTCCCACATGGGACCTCATAATTATTGCCACAATTTATTTTCTGTTCGTTTTACCTGTGGCCCCAAGAACAATATGGATCCATTATTCATAGTTTTCATGTAGCCTTAAAAGCATCCCCACATTACCTTAAATAAATGGCATTTAGATGCATTCCACATAATGCTATATATGTACATATTGGTTATTACAATCTTTTTTTTTTATAAATGAAATGTGCCTTTTAAAAGATAAGTTTATGACGTCAAAATATAAATTCTATACTTCAGGTGTTGGATATGCAAATAGATAAGAGGTGCTAGGCATGTTGTTAAATTTCCAATGATAGAACATTTCATCTCACCATCTTTATTTATATGTGCATAAAGGCTCACAAATACTTTATACTAAATAATTTTGATATTTATAATGCCATTTCAAAAATTTATAGTACTAAATTGTGAAATGAGGTGCATTTTTTTTTTGTTATTTTACTGACATTTAATTGAACAATTTTCAGGACTTTATAATCATTATCTGGTAAATTGTTATATCAATCATAATTGAAAGGGCTTTTAATAAATTATCAAATGTTGACCGGTTCTTTTTGTTAAGAATCTTATATTTTCTCAATCATCACCATCATAAAATTAATTAATAATTCATACACCCACACAATCCCAAGGCGGATAGTTAGGACTACATCAATTGAAGTAAAGATTATAATTATATTTCAGGTGAAAATAATAGAGAGAACAGAATTTTAATTTGGAAAGATTTATATGCCACACAATTTTTATGTATTTACATGTCTAAACCTAAACATTTATATTTACATATATAGTATTCAAATATTTAATATCACATCAAAAATATCACCATCATTATCCTTAGAAATGTGAAATATACTTTTTCATGCATAGGACGTCTATGAAATCAAAGATGTTATAATCATAAATATAGAACTTTAGGTGTTAGATATGTAAATTCATAAGAATTGTGTGGTATGTATGTAAATTTCACTTTAATTTTTTATCAAAACTTAATAGAAAGAATATGAGAATTAACAGGATCTCTATGAAATTTTACGTAACATTTAATTTGTTATGTACATAAAAAATGCGCCAGCACTAATAAAGAGGAGATCTAATAACCCAAATAAAAAGAGCACGGCGAAGGCGGGGCCAGTGACATAAGATCATGATGCACACTTATTTGAATGGGTGAAGTTGTACGAGCCGAGCCAATGAGGCAAAAGCCAACTGAACAACACGACAGAAGAAAGCCGGTCGGAGAACACCAAAATGAGTCACTCAGTCATAAACAAGACAAAAGACTATCCGAGCCAACTGTCACAAGAAAGTCAATTCAAGAGAACAATTGGTTCGCCAGTATCTTTAAAAATTTTACGGACACCCAGATGCTCCCCATCATGAGTCAAGAACTGACAGCCGTGCCAATATCAACCGGCCGACACATATCAACCAAGAGTAGCCGACTGAGTGGATCTCAGCAAACCGAGATAATCTTATCAAAGAAAGAACGAGAGAGAGAGAGAGAGAGAGAGAGAGAGAGAGAGAGAGAGAGAGAGAGAGAGAGAGAGAGGTATGGTGAGTTGGTGACATATAAGCTTAAGTGAAACAAGAATTGTTTACTGGATATGGCATGTTTTTTTTATTATTATTATTTTGGAAATATTAATTCTTTTTTGGAATTGGGCCAGCTGCTCTTACGGAAGACGGCTTGGATTATAGGTGTATTCAGTACTTTCATAACTTACAAAATTGTGATTGTATTCTTTTATTTTCTATATTTATATTATTATTGCATTATTGCATTATGTATGTCATATTTAATTATTATTTAAAAAAATTATTATGTCATTCGATTTAACCCTCACTTCAACCTCACAATTCAACCCTGGTTGAGCAAATGAATTTTAAACATTTTCTTCTTCCGGTTAATATCCAGTCTGATTTTCACAACACGTAAAATATCAAATATATCTTGTATAGCCCTCTTTAAAACAATGACAAAAGACATCATATTGTACTCTCATATATAAATAGAGAGATTATTTTATGAATACAACCCGATGGAGGATATATTACAGTTAGTTATTGTTCACTTCTTTCTCTCTCTCCTGACTTACGCTCTATTCCTTAAAATGTGACTCACGAACAAATTAAGATCCAACATGTCCTTGAGCATGTACAATTTGATGATTTTTTGAAGTAATGATTAAATAGAGAAAAAAGAATTTGATCGAACTCGATCTCTATATTAATCTCCATGTCAACTCCTCCCTCATTAACAAGAAAATCAATCACAGATCAAATATTACATAGATAGCTAGTAAACATTCGTAAGTATTTGATTATCATGCGTCTCACAACCAACTGATTTTGATAATAGTTATTGAACTTTCCCTTCAAATGGTCTTCAATGCGGTGGTTCAGACTTTCCGAAAATAAAATAAATTTAAAATAATTATCATAATTTTTTTGAACAATAATTTTTTTCTGTGAGGCCTTCACAACTGTAGCTGTTTCAAATAGATTAGTTACTTTTCAAAATTTTAAAGTTAATAATCAAAGTGGAGCCGATGAAGACACAGCGTGCGCATATTCAAACAGATTTATCGACCAAACGTATTTTCTATAGCCAAATTAGTGGCTGCAGCAAAGCTAAAGAGCCATGAATATGACAACCACCGCAACATTTCAGAAGGCTTTATTTGAATTACTTGTCCTATTATTATTTTTTCAAAAGGCTTTATCTTAAGGAAATGAAATGAAATGTAAAGTCTATCAAGAGTTAATTAATAGCCAAAATCAGTCATTGATTTGAGCTTCTGATCATTTTTTTTAATGTAATTTCACTCAAATTCCCATCCTTGATAGATACAAACAAGTCTCAATAGTCAATCACCACATAACTTAAAAAATTACAACATACCACAAAAGTTAGTGACCACATAACATTAAACAATAGATAACAGTACATCCAGAGGTTCTATAGACTATCTTGAGCTTCATAATGGAGGAATAAAGAGAGTGAGTGGCAGTGAAGAGGAAAAAAATAGAGAAAAGAGATGCTTCCCCCCAAGTCAGGTGGGCCAGAAGAGATCAAAGCATGGACAGCTCAAGCTTAGCAGACCATAAAAAAAAAAAAAGAAACAGAGACTTTTTTTTTTCTTCTTCTTTTCTCCTCCGTCCACCAAATCCAGGCTTCAAAAGTACCAAATTTACATCATTGGCAGTGACCCACCAGCAGCCACAATCTGTTGCTCCAGCTACAGTATGTCAAAGAGAGCATAATCTGATCCAAATGAGTCCATTTTCATGGAGAAGGACAAAAGGCTTCTGGAAAAAAACTGGTTAAGAAAAGATGGTCAATTACCCCGAATAGAGCTTCGAGCTTGCTCTTTACAAGAGAGTACTCCTGCTTCACTTGCTGCAAGCATCCGAAACAACTGTGGAAAGTGATTCGGTTAATAACGGTTCTTTGGGGCTTTTAATCAAACAGAAATATCGCATGAGTTTCGATTCCATCATTTTGCAACTCACCCTTCCAGGTTACCTTCCTCACAGCTGTTTCTGAAGTATATGCACGCGTTCTTCACTCTCTGCGCTCCTATGCTGCTCCGAAACAGGGTAACAAAAGTTCAGAGTTTCAGATAAAAATACACGCACACATGATTCTTCAACCACTAGGCGATATAGGTTGAAGAAGGAGCAATTATGGGTTCAATAATTAGAGCGAAAGAAGAAGATAAAGTTTGCTACCTTGCGCTGCTCCCTTTTAACTGGTGAACATGAGCGTCGACCTTCTTGAAGTCCACCACCTGCTGGCTCCTTCGGAAGAATAGATGAAAAATAAAATAAGTTGACAAAGAAAACAAATCCAAGATGCGATCAGTTGCAGAGCAGAATAGATAAACCACAGAGAATTTCGAGAACCGATCCACTCACAAAACATTGCAGAGGTCATTCAGAAGCCTCTCCGAGTCCTCGAAAAACAGGGTCACAACCTCAACTACGAAATCCGGATTGCTTTCGTCCTGCAGCTGCTGAAGCTGCGTGAATTGCGCGTCCAGGATATCCTTCAAAGTAAAGAACAGATCATAAAATCAGCACAAAAAAGGAAAGAGATGAACTCAGAGAGAGGGAAAGAGTGTGTGTGTGTGAGACCTCACGGAAAAGGGAGGAGATGAGATCAATCCACTGGCGCTGAAGCTGACGAACGTCCATCTCCCCTCTCTCTGCGATTCGGCTCACAAACCTCTCTGATCTGGAGAAGAAAACCTGTAGATGATTTGAGGAGTTTTTGTCTTCTCCTGTGCACTAGTTGGGACGATTTCCTGTAAAGGACCAGAAGACAAACGATACTAAATGCTATTAGTTTCCCGCTGTCCATTTATAAACATTTGAAATCAACCATTAGTCCCCAACGTCGTTGTCATACTAATTAATTATTATTGATTATCTTTTTATATAAATTAAGTTCAGTTCAGTGAATTTGAACGAGGTTTATAAAGATTTAAGCTGAATTAAGCTATTTGGTTTGTTTACAAAAAGGGCATTTACATACATATCACCATACTCTTATGTATTTACATATCTAATATATGGAGTTCGTTTTTCTTACATTTATACCACAGAAATGTTTCATATCACAAAAGAAATGTCACTGCTTTTTCAGGCCATATATGTAATAATTAAAGTTTAGTTGTTAGATATGTAAATACATAAGAATTGAGTGGTATGCATGTAAATGTTCCTTTAACTATCAAGTTGTTTGGCGTTTCTGTATAACTTTGGAATAACCCTTCAGCTCAAATAATATGGAGGAGTTGTAATGAGTTATGAAATGATAAAAAAAACCTTTAACAACAGCTCCTCATTATTATTTTGAAGTGATATTATGGAAAAATTATTTCAGGGGTTTTATTTAATGATTTTGTTTTATTATGCTGAAAGGTATGGATAAATATGCCTAGTTGGCATTTGAGGTTTAGAGGATAAGTGAATTAATTCGTTGTCTTCATTCTACTTTTTTGGTATTTCCTTCGGGATAACATGACTTGATCACATCAGTGAGTTGCTTTTGGATGATTGGTTAACTTCAATTATTGGATTTTAATGGACAATAAATTTTGCTTTGATGTCTTTAATTCTTGTGTGAGTTGAACTCACTATTAGATAATTTCAGTTTTTGAAGAACTCTTCTTTTAGCAAGTTCAATTTATAGATGAGTTGAAAATTTCCTTTATATGACTTTATATGAGATGAATTTTAGTCTTTATGAAGACTTTAAGCTTAAGATAAATGTAGGATAAAACTATGATTTGATTAACCAAGTATAACTATTGACTATTTTACATTAGTCTCAAAAAATGTGTATTTTATAAAAGAAAAAGAATGAAAATTAATTTAAGTATTTAATATACCATCAAAAAATTTATTTAATAAAGCACAAATCTTAAAGTCATTCTTTAATTAAAAATTTTCACAATATAAATTCACGACCATTCGTCTGTCAATTTTAGCAATGTTATACTCAAACTGGACATCTAAATGATTTAACATACCGCCGCTAAAGATAAACCGATTCAAGTACCAACGAATTTATATGAAAATTCAAAGCATTGATTAAGGGGCTAAATGATATCCAAATTTGACATGCTTAGAATTGAATCAAGTATCTCTATGAGAGAAATCCAAAGAGCCTAAGATCATTGATTGAATTCTAAGATTGTTAGGTCACTTTAATTGTGAAAAAATAATCGATGAACAAAAGAAAAACATGAACTATCAGATAAATTATTTTTGAGATGTTGGTTGCATTTATCAAAATGCCTCGCTTGAAAGTCAATAATTAATATCTCATTTCCAACGGTGAAAGAAGAGAAAGCTAGGAATTAATTCCACTTACTTGAAGAAAAATTAAATTTAATGATAATTAGTAATAATCGTAGACCACCATTAGTAATCATTGTAACCTAACACTATCCTGCAACTGTAGTCTCATTATCATCTCTAGGTTGCTATTATTTGATATAATAACTATTAATATTACTGTTTTTCTATTATTGTAGTAACAGAAGGACATGCGAGTGTTCATAATCATTATCATTACTTGGTGATATTTAGTGTAAATGAGATATTTAGTTTTGAGTTTTATTGCACTTCAATGAAAATTTTACGCTTATGAAAGCAGTTTATGTTATCTTTTGCAAGATACAAGCCAAAAGATTATTGGGGAAACAAATTTAGAAAGATGTGGCTAAATCAATAGAGCTATCACTCAAGTACTAGAACATAGCACCCAGAAACCCAATGAGGGACTAAGATGTGCAAAATAAAGAGAGGATGAAAGGTGGGCGTCAACAGCTCAACACCCATGCGCTAGATGTCCAGAGCATAGATGCATGAATGCCCTAATATTAATCCCTACTACCCAGATACTTTAATATCCCCGCACCAAGTACTCAACACCCAGACACATGGTCCTAACACCCCCGCACCAGTTGTGTAACACCCAAATGTGTGGGATTACAATTAGTGACATTTTATTAGCATCATTTCACATCTGATAGGTTAAATTGGAGGGAGACAAAGGCCAATGTGCGAAGATATGGATAAGAGAAGCAAAATTATCATTTTTTTCTCTCACCATTGAAGATTTATTTAGTGTGAGTGAACTTAAATGAGAATTGGGAGAGATTTTCAAAGGAGTTAGTACTTGTACTTTAGAGATCAAAGCAAGGAAAAATTCTTTGTAAGGAGAGGATTATGGTGTAATTCAAGGAGAATCCACTCTAGTTTGATCATTCTTTGATTTTAAAAACTTATCATATGGTTTTAATGGATTTCTCATTGTTCTCTTCAAATATGTGTAGCAACTAAGTGTTTCCATGCTTCTGTTAATTGGTATTATTATGAATCATATTTTTTCATGAATATGGTCAGTGATTTCTCTAGAATAATAGTATGTTGTTTGGTTATTTTTCCGATCTTAATTTACTTTCAATCAAACCAATGGTAATATTAAAATCCTTTGTGTCATAGTACATCTATCTATCGCATAAAAGAATAAGCAGGATAATACCCAATAACCTAGTGAAGTAGAAATATTTTCAGTCAAAAATTGAACATAAATAGAGGACTTGAGGATTCTTGGGAAAGTTTACATAGTTGAACCAGCTTAACATTAATATGAGTTTCCAACACTTCTTATAACCTTGGTAGAGGACAGAGAGGATTTGTCCATAGTGAATAACATTAGTTTTGAAGTTAATTGAAAGAATATTGAGAATTCAAATTATTCAATTCACAAAAGTATGATTTTCTTTTGCATAGTTAGAAAAACTCTAATCTCATTCCATGGGATTTTAGTTTTGCAAATTGGGATTAGACACTTCAAAAAATCATAAAAACCTCAAACATTCATGTTAACCTTAAGACTCGTCAACTAAAACATTTCATGCTATGAAAATTAAAAAGTTGCTATAGGATTCATGAACTCAAATTCGTATATTGGTTGAGCGACACATCTACTTGTCTGGTTATTGTGAGCTTCATAACATATCAAGCATTAAGATTTTTGCACCGTTGATGGGGAAAGGTATTTAATTTCTATTTTAAGAGAATTTAGTCGAACAATTAGAGTTTAACCTTGAAACTTGTTTTTAAATTATTTTTTATTACTTTTGCTACTATTTTTGATGTTATTAAAAATCTAAATAATATTGTGCTTCCTTATACTTATTTCTTCTTTTTGCATACTGTTTTACTTTGTTTTAAATACATCCTCCCTTTGTAATTGTGTTTATGCTAATTTAGGGTCACTTAAACTTCAGTTATAGGTTTGTGTGCATAGAACTGGAACTATTAATTTAATGCCTTTTGAAACTTAAATTAAAAAAATAGACAAAAGAATTTAAATTCATAAAAATTTAAGAGAAAAACTGATAACAATGGTAAACCCTCAGGAGAACACCTTAGAACCCCCTAGGGAGTATGACATTCCACAGTAAAAGAACGTCACTCGAGTACTAATAACATAGTTGTAGAAGTCACTACTTTTGAAGTCAACCCTGCTTTTATCAAATATTTCAAAATAACAAGTTTGAAGGATCACTCACAGAAGGCCCTAGCCTACACATAGCCATCTTTCTAAAAAAAATTCACCATCAGGTATAAAGATCTCTAATAACCTTATTAGACTTTGTTTTTCCCCTTTCTTTACTAGGAATAAGGCTAAGATGAGGCTGAAGTCCTCACCATCAAGGTTTATCCTTTCTTAGAATGTCCTAACTCAAATATTCTTACTAAATATTTTCCTCCATCTAAGACTACCAAAAATAGAAATAATCACATCCTTTACCTGTTTATATGGTGAGTTTATTCATGATGCTTGGGAGAGAATCAAAGAATTGCTTAGGAAATGCCAACATCTTGCCCTACCTGACTAGTTGACTATACAAACTTTATAAAATGTGATGGTGGGATTGTTAAGTTGAATCATAGATGCTAAAGTAGATACATCCCTATTATCCAAATCATTAAAAAAGTTCTAATCATTGGCCAAAGAAATGGCTATAAATAAATTTCAATGTTTCTCCAAGTGAGTTGTTCTTGTGAAGATAAATAATATTCATAATACAAAAGTTTTAGTGATCAAAACTTCAGAAGCTGTTGCCATTCATAAGAAATTTGATGACTTAGAGCTTAATGTTGTATAAGGATTCTAATTAAGTGATGATATTACTTATGGACAAGTAAATTATTCCTTTGGAGACACCCAATACTATAGAAAAAAGGTCTAAAAACCCACATTCCAATATCTATAACTAAGGCTGGAAGAACCACCCTAATTTTAACTAAATAATAATAACCAAGGTGTATAAAACTAATAGTGGGGTAACAACCAACCCAATAATGTAGGAAATTAGAACAACCAAGGTAGTGGTAACTCAAGGCCATCTTACTGACATGGATTCACTTTTAATTGTAAGTATAGGAAACAATTATCTTCGGAAGAATTAATAGTGAATATAGAGAATCAAATACATAATCATGTTGTAGCCATAAGAAATATTAAAATATAATTAGTACAATTAGCTAACTCATTGTGTCAGAAAACCCAAAGGACCTAACACCCAAGTGCTCAATGAGGAGCAAAAATGTGCAAAATATAGAAAGAATGAAAAGTGGGACCCAGCTCCTTAATGCCTTGGTGCCGGATGTACAGTATCTAGGTGCTTCAATAAACTAATTGTTTTCTTGCACTATCCCAAAATTTCAATATCCCTGCACTAGGTGCTCAGTGCCCAAGCACCAGGTCCCAACACCCCCGCACCAGTAGTCTAGCCCCCAGATGAATAGGATTATAGTTCATGACATTTCATTAGCATCGCTTCACATTTGAAGTTTAAATTAGAGGGAGATAAAGGCTAGTGTGTATAGAGATAGAAAAGAGAAGTAAAATTATCATATTTTTCTATTACCATTTATAGATTAGGATATATTTAGGATGAGTGAATTTGTATGATAATAAGGAGAGTTTTACAAAGGAGTTAGTGCTTGTACTTTAGAGATTTAAGTGAGGAAAATTCTTTGTGAGGAGAGTATTGCAGTGTAATTTAAAGAGAATCAACAATGGTACATCATTCTTTGATTTTAGACACTTTTCTAATATTTTTAATGGATTTATCATTGTTTTCTTCAAATATGTGTTGTAATTAAGCTTTTCCATGCTTCTGTGATATTGTAATACGGTGAATCATATTTTTCCATGAATCTTACCTGAAATTTCTCTATAATATTCACATAATATTTATTTATCCATCCATTTTACATTACTTTCAATCTAGCAAATTAAAATATCAAAATTATCAAAATTCTTTGTGATCTAAGACTTAGAAGCACACTTAAATAAATCAAAAATCTCTTAGATAGATTAAAAGCTAAAACAATTAGAAGAACACTTAAATAAATCAGAGATCTCTTAGATAAATATGGTTGATTATCTTTAAAATCCAATAAAAATTTTGTTTATTTGTGTAGGATAAAAATTGTATTTTTCATAATTTCTGATGCATCCTTAACCTCTTACATAGTCGAACAATAAACTTTAGGTTGAGCTAGTGTAGTAACGACTAGAGCAACAAACTCTCTCTTTATCTTTTTCCAACTTTTTTTTTTGTTAACCCCCCACCATCTCTATTAGATGATCTTTTACTAAAAGGTTTTGGAAAGATTATTATTGTACCTCTGATTTACTCTCAAGTGCATTATATTGACATTTTGTTATATTTGTAGCTAGATTAACCAAACACCTAAAATATTGCCAAGAAAATAAATAACATTACTTCTGATGACTTCTCTCATATAAAGTACAAACTAGAGAACTAATTGACATAGAAGAACCCTTGATCAAAAAAGTTATGAAACCTCTTTTTGAATCATATAGCCCAAATTAGCCATTTTATCCATTAACACCAGTTTTAGAAAATTCTCCTCCAAATCTTTTTCAGCTTACATCTAAATATTTTTGAATATATATTAAATCAGTCTTTGTTAATCCTGCCATCTTCACTAATCAAAGAATTTTTTTTTTCTAAAAAGAACAATTAGGCATCTTAAACTATTTTTAGGTCATCCCAAAAATCTGTAATACTTCTCTTTTGAAGTACTGTTTGATTATGAAGCATATCTTGATAGTATAGTAAACTTAATCTCAAGATGTATTATTTTTTTTCTTCTTTGAATGAATCTAGAAAAATAATCCAACATCTATATCTAGCTAATAGAGGGATAAATTAATCCTTTAAAATATCAATAAACTGCTCCTAAGCATCATAACATTCAAATTTCCATAAAAGTTATCTCCTTGTTGGCCTACTCACTAGCACTCAACCGCTCCACCAATTTGAAACAGTATTAGTGTTTTATTGTTCTCTTGATACAACATGTTATTAAAGGGTTTCTCTAATCAGGACGGCTCATCTTTAGCTACTTGAAACATTGTTACCCCCTTGAAATAAGGTGGCTTGAAACTCAAGAATACTATGATTTTTTATCTCCATCCTCTACTCTTAAAGGGGATATTCTATTATAAGCACCACCTATTAATTGGACAACCAAGCTAAGAAATTAAGTTAAAGAATTAACATTATTGCTACCACCGTGCTATGTATCACCCCACCCTAATTGAAACTTCATCCATCTATCACATACTAATCTTAAGGATTCATAATTTCTTATTATTTATTACCGATATGCACATGCAATGACATAATATAATACACATAGAAGATATTAGATAAGAAAATAATTTTAAATATCCAAAACTCTACCACTCATCTGCTAATCATTCTAATGACTCTAATTATAAAATCATTTTTTCAAATCTATTGCTTTAATACTACCAAAATAACTGTCTTGACCCAAACATATATAACCCACCATACTAAAGTGACTCATCTCATGTAAGGTAGGGAAAATAAAATAATTACTCGAAAGTATTTGAAAAAAATCATTTATTTAATTTTATTAAATTTTTATAAATACAATCACTAATGTCATCAAAATATCAGATATAAATACTATAAATTTTTTAAGATAATATCCCCACTACATAATGATCATAATGTAATCTATCTATTAATAAAATATGCAGCTCATCTTGATTGTCAAAAACAAATTAAAAATAGCAACATACCTAAGACAAGGTCTCAACACTAACCAATAGTATCTTCTAAACTTGACTCTCAACACTTTCTTAAAATAATACATATGAATAAAGTAAGATTGTATCATCATAGCTTAGTATGCTACTTAAAATCATAAATTTTTATATTTAAAATAAAATAATAAAAAATATTTTAAATGAATTAAAACAAAATATGATCAAATATCACATGTTGTATCTATGAAGTACGATAATAGTGCAAAAATTAGGGTCCGTTTGAGGCAGCTTATAAATGCGGCGGCATTTTTGAAAACGCCTGCTAATTATTTGATTCATGCATTTTTGAAAACGCCGCCTACCACGGTTGAGTTTTTTTACACTACACGTAGGCTGTGGGTCGGACCCCGCAGTTGACCTGAGAGCCGCGTTTCAGGATAAGAACATTTCAGAATAAACTGCTGATTCAGAAACGCACAAACTACCTCAAACGGACCCTTAGTAATCTTAGTGCACAAATACTGGGCACTAAAGGAATGTGTGTAAACTAATTTAAAGTAAAATGTCAGTGCACGAATTAATATCCTTTGTACACATATAACCACAGTTTTAAATTTATTTTGAAAAACTTTTGAGGCTTACTCGGTCCAACCTTTTATAAAGGTATCAAATAAATTTATTTTTCCAACAAAGCTACAGTGCTATCATTTAAATATATATAAAAAGAAAAATTACAAATTTTCTTAAAGTTAGAATTTACCATCTTGTCCTTTTCCTTCAATAATTGTCGATAAGTGCATTACTTCATGTGTGAATTCATGTGGATAATATATGTTGATCGGAATTAAGGTGAATCTTGCTTCCAACAAGCCTACTTGAGCCATCAAGCTTGTATCTATCATCAATACTACCCATCAATATTCCAGCAAACAAACAGTTTTACCTAATCTTATCAAAACTTCCAGATGTTAAAAAGATTATTGATATAATGGAATACGAATGGAATTAAAAATAGAAATGTAGGAAGATTTACATATATACCACTCAATTCTTATGTATTTACATATCTAACACTTAGGGCCCTTTTGGGGCAGCTTTTCTTGCACGGTGTGTTTTGAAAATGCAGTTCCAACCGTTTGGAAACTGCGCAGTGACCCCACTTTTTAATGTTCACAAAAATAGCAACGACACCAAAAACTTGATCCCGCTTAATATATATTTAATTTTATGATGGAATGTATAATGTGGATTCTACGCAAGTATACACATCGTATCAGTAATACGTGATTTCATGTGAGTCCCGTTTATCGATCCCACGAGTGAAGCTTTTAAAAGATTTAGTAATCAATAAATTTAAAATGATTTACTTACTAATATAGTAAACGGAATTTAGAATACTTAACTAAAGAGATCTAAAGTAAACTAACGCTTTAAATAAGGTTGATTTAAAGATTTTAGAAAAAATATCCTTCCCCTTGTTTTTAGAAACTTAAGTGAATGATAAATTCACATAGATTTTTTTATTGTATTATGACAAATAGGAGCATTCCTATTCTTTTCCCTTTGGTCCAGGTGCAAAGAACATTAACTAGTCCTATGCTTGATTATCGAATCATGGCTAGATCTGGAAGGATACTTGTCGCCACTTCAGAGCTCCCACGTTCCCCTCACTCCGAGGCTTCACCTCAAACAATAGGACCAAATTGAATATTTTAGTATGTCACACTAAAATGTCCAATTCTACGTCCGATAAATAATATTTCTCTATTTATTTGCACCATCCTTCCAAGGCTTTTGACTTCCCTGGATATTAGATGTAATCTTTACTATAGTTGATAATTCAACATATTTTAACAATTCAATTGGTCAGATTGAAAGTAAATTAAGTTTTAAGTAAAAGATCATCACAATTTATTTTGATATATTAGGCACTTCTATTTAATTTCATCAATTCACATAATTTCATAAATAAGAAGAAAGACTAAGAAAACTACTCAGAATGCATGTGAATTAAACAAAGCATGGATTTCATTTAAAGTTAACAACAATAAACAAAGATACTTATCTCAATTTTCTCCCCAAGCAGATTCCTTGAAGTTCATTTGACTTTTTCTTCTAGTACAACACACTTCTTAACTCACAACTTACACTTACTTGCACTAAACTTCAACTTAGACTCAAAAGCACACTAATAGAATACTGTAAGACTGCTAAAATAAACACACTACATACTAAAATTCGTCCTCTATTTATAGAGGTAGACAAAGATCCAAGGGGTACTTAAGCACCTCTTCAAAAAGCGTCCAGGTTCAACGTATTTGGTATTTTGAACGGTCTCGCCGTCGGCGAGAAACGACCTCACCGTCAGCGGGGCTTCTAGAAGGTCTTCAAACTGCGCGATCTCGCTGTAGGGGGGCTCGGGCTAGCTGTCGGCGAGGTAGTTGCAAACCTTTAAGAAATTCTCTTTATAATCTCGCCGTCGGCGAGCTCGATTTCGCTCGTCGGCGACTTAGTTCATTTTGCATGTATTTCTTCATTTTCGATCCAAATTTGCTCTATTTTATGCTTTTTTCTTCCATCACTTATAAATCTTCGATCCTACAATAAAATAAAGAAAATACCTTTCTTTAAAAGTCGCAATTTCATAAAAAATAGGTATGAATTTATTAACATATTTTTACGTGATCAAAATCTCCCAAATTTAATTATTATCATTCATCAAGTAATTTTTATACTAAATAAAAATAATGATTTTTGTAATAAAATTTTTTAATTCAAATAAACTATGAATTAAATTTAAATAATACTATAGTAAAGTTAAATAGAAATATTTTTAAGTAATTAAATTAACTTTAAAGATATAAGATTATTTAGTTATCGAATCTAAGATTTCTAGTTTCTATTTATTTCGGAAAAGACTATATTAAAAAGAGTAATTTACTTAAGATATTTAGATGATAGGAAAGTCAATAAAACACTATTTAGTAAAATACTAATCCATATATATAAGTTTAGATATATATTTTAGTTTTACCCTTTAGGTTGATTCCATTGAAGCCAATTTTTGATAAGGCATCTCCTCAAGCTTCTCTTCACTTATATTTTTTCTTTTTTTTTCTTTTTTTTTTGGATTGATTTTCAATCCTTCTCTTTTTCTTTTTCGAGTGAGGATTATCGTATCCGGATAACTCCGTTAATAATTTTGAACTTCAACTTTCTCTTCCTAAATTTGAAACTTAAAATATTTCTTTGCTTATATGTATTTTATAGTCTTTACTTCATTGAGTTTCAATCTCTTCTTTTTCACCTAAATACTTAAGAATTTCAATTTTAGAATATAGTTTCTCTTACTTTAAATAGTTTACTATATTCTTATTCCTTTTAACCAAATATCTTATTCTATTAAATTAATTTGGATTTCTAGAAATATTTTATTCAGCTTTCTATAATAATTATATAAATTAATTCAAGTTACTGAATTAAAAATTATTACAGAAAATCAAATAATAATAATAATTTTTTTTGATATAGAAATTGAGAACAATTTAATAATTAAATTTATATTTTTCCTCCCCCAAACTTAAATTTTTCTATCTATTTCTTAATGGTGAAAAGAAAAATATACAATGAATTTACATCATACCTTTCGAAGCTTTAGGTATTTCTTTTCTTGAAATTTTTGCGAGCTTTTTCATTATTTAAAGAACCTGTACTGTTAGTATTCTTCCATATATATAGTATTTAAAAAAAGTGCTGGGTAAAGAAATTTTAAATAAGTATAAAAACACAAACAGATTAAAACTTAATCTACTACTACACATCCAATCAACTGGGTTACTAAAACAATCTAAAATTAAAGTTCACAATTTATAAAACTTAAACAACACATTTATAGAAAAACTAACATACTACCTTAAAGAGAATTTGCATACTAATTTAACATATATAAAAAGTCTAATATAACAGCTTAAGCAATTTAAAACAAACACACCAACTCCACAGTCCACAGAAAGTACATAACAATTACACACAAAGTAATAAAGTTCTTAAAATAACAATTAATCTAAACAAACCAAATAAAGTCTCTAATCTTCAGCATCAAAATCCCAAACTATATCATCTCCCTGATCTCCAGGCTGAGAAGGCTGAGCACGCTGATACAGTGTGTAGCGGGGGCATTCAGGAAAGACAACATCTAATTCACCTCTCCTGTAACGACGTTCAGCCTCATAATATGCTATTTCGTATTCTGAATGTCGCTCGAGATATTCAGTGTCATAATAATGTCTTCTCTCCAAGCCTCCAATCATTTGGTCCATATGCTCAAACTTCCTTTCCATGTTCTCTCCAAATTTTTCAAAACTCTTTCTATGTAGGGTCAGCTCATTCATCAGATCATGAAGGGTAGGGGTGGTGTACTGAGGGGGGTCATAATTAGTAGAAGGTATATCTCTACTCGATGAAGGCATATAACTCCTCGTCGCTGATATCCATACTTCGTAGGATTCATACATCTTAATATTAGCTGGAGTGATGGGCTTCATTGGTTCCACCCATTCCTCATCATCTCTAGCCTCAACTCCAGAGAGTTGGCAGAGTGCAAAAATCAAACCAGGGTGTCCTAGTCCTCCTCCGCTTTCACTTCGTGCAGTGGCTAATATATTCTTATAAATAATATTTCCCACATTTATACTTTTCTGATTCTGAATACAATAATTCAGAATTACTCTATCTCTTGTTACCTCACTGTGGTGATATGTGGGTAACAAGGTAGAACAAATGAAGTAGTGTCAGGCCTTAGATAATGCATTTAACATTGAAAGAGGAAAATTTACCTTTTCGCGCTGCTTTATCTTCTAAACTCCTTTCCTGTCAGTGAGAAAGTTTATCACCTCTTCCAGAGTGGTCCTTCCATTGTTCCAAAAGTATCATAGTCACCGGTATGCGGGTCACGTACCTCATAAAACAAATTAATCCTAGCAGACTCGAGATTCAACTAAAAATCCTCTTACTTTGATCGGTGCATCTTCGATTGTAGTCAGATTGACATAAAATTCCTTGACAACTTCTACAGCAGCCTTGTTTGTGGTGTAGCAAAAATTTTCCCATCCTCTTTCCTTAATTATTCGTTCCACTTCTCCGCCCGGATTCTTGAAAACTCGATCCTGTATGCATTTTCTTGCTTGAATGTTTTGAAAGTATCGAGTTTGTGCTCTTACATTTATGAATCGGGTTTCGTCGTAATCCAACCTTCGTCTTTGTCGAGGAGCCATTTCGTTCGATCTATGAAAATCACAAAAATTCTAACTAAACTTCCAATTATTAGTAAAATGGCTTCCTATAGCAACTAAAATCCATTTAAATCGATCTCCATGAATTTCTTCCAAGTATTTTCTCCATATTTCGAATTTTTCCAAAATTTCCCAATGTAGAAGAAATTCATGGTGAAAATAAAAAATTTTTGCATAGGAGTGAAGCACTTACCAAGGGGAGATGAAATCCGGTGTCAAAAAGTGTTGAAATCGTCTCAAATCTAAGATCTCACGAGCCCTAGGTCAGTTTTTTTCGAAGTTTTGAGGAAGGGGATAATGAATAGTGTCGGTTGACTGGTCAAATATAGGACATTTCGCGATCTCGCCGTCGGCGAGCTAATTAATTTACTAAGGCCAAAGTTTCTGGAAAATCTCGCCGTCGGCGAGATCATTCTCGCTGTCGGCGGGATAATTTTCGCCGTCGACGAGCTCCCAAAAATTTTAAATATTTAAAATTCTTCAATCATTTTCAACCTCAATGTGGCCTTTATTAATCTTCCAATCACTTAATTTGATAATTTAGTATGAAGACTAGATACTTATACGCACAAAAAGTTCACACAAACGATATAACTTTATATATGAAATCCATAATACTTACAAACTTCACACTTTTAAACACTAACACTTAAGACTTCAATACTTCAAACTCTCATAAATACTCAACATTGCAATCCACACCACAACACTCTAAATGTCGAGACATAACAAATACATATAATTTCATCAAATCTGAGATGATCAAATTTAAAGTTTAAATCATAGTAAAACCTAAATCCAAATCAACACATATATACACATAAATATTACATAAGATAGAAATCTTTACTACTCCTCAGTGTCTGAACTAACATCCTCTCTGATATTCCCGATATGACGTAGGTGCACAAATAGATTGTAGAAAGTCCTGAAAGGGAATTCTACAGTAGATTCTTCATCAATCCACCCTTTCTGTCTCAGTAAATAAATAAAACTGGCCTCCAGATGTCCAGTATGATCAAAGTGTTCCTTCATCCTCCAGTCAATGTGATCAAACATATCAGAGATATTATCGATGAAATTCATCACATTTTGCAACTCTTTCTCTAATCTTTTAATCTTTTTCAGAATGAAATTTGTTTTATCGATAAGGGGCCTCACTAAAAGATTGTTTTGTGATGCTCTATCAGAAATAATGGTAATCTCATCATTGTTATCCAAAGTTGGAAACATATCCGTAGGATCGAGTGGTTTCCATGGCAAAAGTACCTTTTCCCACGCCTCATAAGAAACTTGGTACTCGATCGCATAAAACAAATATAGTCGATGGGTGTCCAAGTCCATGAACCGACCCATGCACAATCAATCCCAATGCGGACTTTACTATAATTGATCCAACATCGATAGGTAGTTCAATTTGAATACATTAATTTAATATAGCACATTCCTTTGAAACCTTATTTACCCTCATAGTGGGTAATAATTTTGATGAGATAAAGAAATGCCAATGCTTTGAGAAAAGGTTAAGAAGTGATGCAAAGAAACTGACATACCCGTCTTCGTGCAACTTCCAATCATCAGGTTCGTCGGTCAGGTATATATAAATCTCGTTCATTTTGTATCTTGAAGGAACAAAGTTTGAATAATGACAAACAGGGGTATTCTTTATAGAAAATAATTCATTTACCCTTGAAGGAGTAAATGTTACCCATCTTCCTCTGACGTAGACACTTCCATTGTTGATCACATGTAGATTGAGAGTAAAACTCTTTAACTACAGGAATAACTACAACGGATGTCGTATAGCAAAATACCTCCCAATGCTCGCCGCACGATCATTTCTTCAATTTTTGTGGTGAAATTCTCTACTCCTCTATTGACAAATCCCCTTTCTTTAATAAGTCGCTTCTTCATCGAAACTTTATTGAAAATACGTCGCGCCTCCGAATCGACGAATTTTCTTCGGTTGAAAACTCCGGCTTTTGTGGTTTCTAAGAGTTTGGTGGCCATTTCGGATTGAAAGGAATGGTCTCTAGTCGTTTCTTGGGAAGAAAATAGTGTAAAAATTAATTTGGGATGGTTTTCTACAAAGAAATGGCTTTAGAACCGTCCAAAACCGCACATAAAACTTAAGAGACCATTTTTTCAACTGCCTCGCCGTCGGCGGGAAGTTTCTTGCCTTCGGCGAGCTAGTTATAAAACTAATTTAAAAATATGGCACGCGATCTCGCTGTCGATGAGCTCGGGCTCGCTGTCGGTGAGATTCGGTAAAATTGCCCAATTTCACTCTGGTCCGAATATTTTCTGATCTCATCATATAGGTTTGAATTTGTGATGATTCTAATTAAAAATTGAATAGTAAGATTTATTTTAATATTACGTACTCACTAATTTGTATATAATTAAAATAAAAGACTACTATGGGTTGCCTCCCACAAAGCGCTTGGTTTAACGTCGTCGCCCGACCTAATTTCGATTAGTAATCGAGTCGACTAAGCATTAAAACCTCTTTAAAATTTGGTCTTCTACCTTCAAAATATGATTTTAATCTATGTCCGTTTACCTTAAATCTATGTCCCGTTTTTGGATCATCAATTTCTATAGTTCCATATGAAAATATTTGAGTTATAGTGAAAGGTCCTAACCATCGAGATTTCAATTTCCGCGAAATAATTTCAATCTAGTATTATATAGCAAAACTTCTTGTCCTGGTTCAAAATTTCTCTGATTAATCTTCCGATCATGTCATAATTTCATCATTTCTTTATAAATCCTATCATTATCATACGATTCATTCCTTAATTCTTCTAATTCATTTAATTGCAACAATCTCTTCTCACCAGCTTCTTTCATATTATAATTAAATTCTTTAATCGCCCAATATGCTTTATGTTCTAATTCAATCGGTAGTGTGCAAATTTTTCCATATATAAGCTTGTAAGGAGTCATTCCAATCGGAGTTTTATAAGCAGATCCGTATGCCCATAATGCGGTGTCTAGTCTTATAGACCGATCCAATCTATTAGGGTTTACGGACTTTTCTAAAATACGCTTAATCTCTCGATTAGAAACTTCGACTAATCCACTAGTTTGTTGATGATAAGCAGTTGATATCTTATGAATAATATTATATTTTTCTACTAGTTTACGAATATATTTATTTCTAAAATGAGTTCCTCCGTCAGTGATAATCACTCTCGGCATTCCAAATCTAGTAAAAATATTTTTCATTAAAAATTTTGAAACACTTTTAGCATCACACCTAGGTAAAGCTTACGCTTTAATCCATTTGGAAACATAATCAACAGCTACCAATATATATGTGTTTCCAAATGAAGGAATAAAAGGTCCCATGAAATCTAATCCCCAAACATAAAAAATTTCAACTTCTAATATAAAATTCAGAGGCATTTCATTTTTTTTTGATATATTTCCTACTCTTTCGGCATTTATTGCGTGTTTTTATATATCCGTATACATCTCTAAATAGAGTAGGCCAAGTAGAATCCAGATTGTAGAATTTTATACGCAGTTTATCCGTCCCAAAATGTCCTCCAAAATCGAGTCATGACATTTTTTAATAATTGGTTCAGTTTCTTCATAAGGCACGCATCTTCTAATAATTAGATCCTTACATTGCTTATATAAGTATGGTTCATCCCAAAAGTATGTTTTAGTATCATGAATGAATTTTTCTGTTGTTGCAAAGTTAACATAGGTGGTAAAATGTCACTTACAATATAATTTACTATATCATCATGCCAAGGTATTTTCCACTCATTTATATTATAAAGTTGTTCATCGGGAAAATCATGCTATAATTTCATTATCGTATCGTATAATTCATGATCTTCTAATCTTGATAAATGATCGACAATTTGATTATCGGTTCCTTTTTGTTAACGATCTCAAAATCAAATTCTTGCATTAATAATATCCATCTAATTAATCTTGGTTTAGAATCCTTCTTTTGCATTAAATATTTTATAGCAGAGTGATCAGTATGCACAATACATTTAGTTCCTATTAGATAAGGCCAAAATTTATTAAAAGCATATACAACTGCTAATAATTCTCTTTCAGTAACTGTATAATTTATTTCAACATCATTTAGAGTTTTACTAGCATAATATATAACTTTGAAAATCTTATCATATCTTTGCCCAAGAACTGCTCCTATAGCATAATCACTAGCATCACACATAAGCTCAAATGGTTTCTCCCAATTAGGTGAAACTATTATAGGTGATGTAATTAATTTATCTTTTAATAATTCGAAAACATTCAGGCATTCAGTTGTAAATTCAAATTTCTTGTCCTTTTCAAGAAGTTGGTGACCCACAAATTTATATTATGATATTTTAATTTGATTGCAACAAAGCCAAAAACTTGACCCCGCTATATTATATGTATAGAATTGTAATTGTTTATGTTGTGGATGCTACGCAAGTAAACTAAGTATTTTAATTAGATAAATTAACTAAGTAGAAAATTAATATTAATTGCAAGTACAGGAAATAAAACTAATTGCTAAATAAGTTTTAACTATTCAGAAAAAGTATCTTTCCCCTTGTTTTAGAAATTTAAATGATTGATGAATTTAAATAGATAATGTTAAGGTATTGTGACAAATAGGAGCATTCCTATTCTTTACCCTTTGGTCCAGTGTAAAGAATATCGACTAATCCTATGTTCGATTACCGAATCTGCGGCTAGGCTGGGAGGATACCGACTGCCACTTCAGAGCTCCCACGTTCCCCTCGCCTGAGGGCTAACATCTACACTTCAGCTCTCAAACAATAGGACCAAATTGAATATTTTAGTCCGTCACACTAAAATGCTCAATTCTACGCCCAAATGATATTATTTCCCTATTTATTTGCACCCTCCTTTCAAGGTTTTTGAATTTCCTCGAATATCGGATGTAATTTTTACTATAGTTGATAATCAACATATTTTAACAAATCAAATGGCCGATTCGAAAAGTAAATTAAGTTTTAAGTAAAAATTATCACAATTTATTAATATATAAAAATACTTCTATTTTTAGTTCATCAAATCACTTAATTTCATAAACGAGGAGAAAGACTAAATAAACTACTCGTAATGCATGGAAACTAAACTAAGCATGGATTTCATTTAAAGTTAAAAACAATAAATACAAATACTTATCTTAATTTATCCCTGAGCAGACTCCTCGTAGTTCCTTTGACTCTTCCTTCCAAGACAAAGACGACTCATTAACTCACTAAATACTCAAAATAACTCACTTATAATACTCAAAGACTCTCTAAGACTCACTAAGACACACACAGTATCGCACTAAATGACACAAAAGTAAAACACAAAAGACTTAATTTCAGCTTCTATATACAGAGGTGAGCAAAGGACCAAGAGGTGTGTAAGCATCCTTTCAAAAAGTGTTCAGGTTCAATGTATCTGCACCATTTGAACTAGCTCGCCGTGGGCGACGAACTACCTCGCTGTCGGCGAGGCTTCTAGAAGATCTTTAACCGCTCTAGCTCGCTATCAGCGGGCTCGGGCTTGCTGTCAGCGAGACAGTTATAAATTCTTCAGAATTTTCTTCTCTTAACCTCGCCGTCGGCGGGCTCGATCTCGCCGTCGGCGACCTCAGCACAATTTGCATGATTTTGCTCCAAATTCGCTCCTTTTTATGATTTTTGCTTTTATCACATAAATTCTTCATTCCTGCAATAAAATAAAGAAAATACCCTTCTTTAAAGTGCAATTTCATCAAAAATAGGTATGAATTTCTTAATAAAATTTTCAGCGATCAGTTGGCATAGAGGTTTAGTAATTTTTGAAAAATGTTTTATATAACGTCTGTAGAATCCAGCATGTCCAAGAAAACTTCTTACCCCTTTCACCGTAGTTGGAGGTGGTAATTTAGCTATAACTTGAATTTTTGTAGGGTCTACTTCCATGCCCTTTTCTGAAATTTTATGCCCTAATACTTTGCCGGCTGCAACCATAAATTGACATTTCTCCCAATTAAGAACTAAATTAGTTTTTTCACATACTTCAAATACTTTTGCATGATGATTTTAGCATGTGTCAAATGATGTTCCAAATACAGAGAAATCATCCATAAATACTTCTATTCCATTATCAATTAATTTACTAAATATGGACATCATACATCTCAGAATGTTGTGAGTGCATTACATAATCCAAAAGGTATCCTTCGAAAAGCGAAAGTTCCATAAGGACTAGTAAATGTAGTTTTCTCTTGATTCTCAGGAGCAATTTGTATTTGATGATAACCGGTGTATCCATCTAAGAAACAAAAATACTTATGTCCGGCTAATCTATGTAACATCTGAGTCTATAAATGGTAAAGGGAAGTGATCTTTCCTAGTGGTCGCATTTAATTTTCTATAATCAATACATATTCGTCATCCAAGTAACTTGTCTTATAGGGATAAGATCATTATTTTCATTAGCTTTTACGGTCACTCCTCCTTTCTTAGGCACACGATGAATTGGGCTTACCCAAGCACCGTCGTAAATAAGGTATATAATACCATTATCTAACCATTTTAAAATTTCTTTTCGACTACTTCTTTCATTATCGGGTTCAATCTCCTTTGGGGATTTACTTTAGAGCTTATGTTCATTATCTAAAATAATTTCGTGCATACAGATCGAAGGACTAATTCCTTTAATATCTGCTAAAGTCCAACCAAAAGTTTTCTTATACTTTTTTAAGGTATCTAAAAGTTTTTGTTCTTGAGATTCATTTAATTCAGATGAAATAATAACTGATAGAGTTGAAGAATTACTTAAGTAAGAATATTTCAAATGATTATGTAACATTTTTAACTCAAGATTAGGAGGTTTAATAATAGATGAAACTATATTTTTTTTCAGTGTTTTCTGTATTATCCAAAAATTCAAATTTCTCTTGAGTATAATCTAGTTCTTCATTTATATCGACTTTTTCAATTAATTCAGTATTTTCTTTTTCTAAATTTTCTTCATAATATTCCTTAAAATGTTCTTTTGTAAATGATCGAGTACTTCCATTCGAAAACACTCATCATCTTTTTCTAACGCAGATATTTCATTGATTTAGCAATATTAAAAGTTACTTTTGGTCATTTACTCTCATAGTTAATTCTCCTTTCTGAACATCAATCATAGCTTTCCTAGTGGCTAAAAATGGTCTTCCTAAGATGATAGGAATTTCTTTATCTTCTTCCATATCTAAAACAATAAAATCTACATGGAAGATAAATTTATCAACTTTTACTAAAACATCTTCAATAACTCCCTTAGGATGTGTAACGTAACGATCGACTAATCGAAGGGTTATCGAAGTAGGTGAAATTTCTCCCAATCCTAATCTCTTAAAAATTGATAGAGGCATTAGATTGATGCTTGCTCCTAAGTCACTCAAAGCTTTTCCATAGAATTTTTCTCCAATAGCGCAGAGTATAGTGAAAGTACCAGGATCTTTTAATTTTTCAGGAAGCTTTTTCTGAATAATAGCACTACATTCCTCACTAAGTGCGACCTTTTCATTATCAGTAAATTTTTTTTATTTAGAATATCTTTTATGAATTTTACATAGTTTGGCATCTGTTCTAAAGCTTCTACGAAAGGAATATTTATTGTTAATTTCTTCAGAATTTCAAGGAATTTAAGCAACCGTTTATCTTTTTTATGTTGATTTAGTCGTTGAGGAAATTGTGGTGGAGGTTTTTCAACAGAAATTTTCATTGGTTTTAATGGATTTTCTAAGTTCGGATCTTGTTGATTCTTTTCCTTTTCGATTTCCACTTCCTCTTTTTGACTTTCAAGTTCTTTCTGAATTCGAGGTTCTAATTATTTTCCACTTCGTAATTGTATCGCTTTAATTTGTTCCTTTCCTTTGTCTTTGGGATTTATTTCCACATTACTAGGAAATGTTCCTGGTATTCTATTATTAAGCGCGGTAGCGATATGTCCAAGTCGAGTTTCAATATTTTTAATAATTGTTCCTTGATTTTGTAATTGGTTTCCTTGTATTTGTAATTGATTTCCTTGATTTTGTAATTGATTTTCTTGATTTTGTAAATGTTGACCCAAATTTAATATTAATTTTTCTATAGAAAATTTCTTATCTTTAAATTGAGGGTTATTATTATTAAATCCAGGTGGATAACTAGTGTTTATAATTAGAATTTCCTCGGTCGAGGGATTTCCTAATGGTTGTGTTATGTTGTTCATCCATGATTGATTAGTTGTATTATTATTCCAATTAAAATTAGGATGATTTTTCCATCCAGGATTATAATAATTCGCATAAGGATTATTGGGTCTGTTATTAATAACATTCATAGTTTCATATGAAGGTTGAGATTCTATAAGTTGTCCAGATGAGTTTTCTTCTAATATAGTTCGAGTGTAATTCATTCCAAAATGATCTAATTTTTTAGATATAGCAGCGATTTACGAAGCTAACATAGATATTGCATCATTTTCATGAATACTGGCTATCTTTTTCGGATTCATTCTATCGCATGAACTATCGAAAATTATTGGTAGTCATTTCTTCGATTAGTGCATAGGCTTCATAAAATGGTTTTGACATTAATGATCCTCCAAAGAATGAGCATCGATGATTGATCTAAGAGATCCTACTAATCTATTATAGAAAGTTTGAATAATTAACCAATCTGGTAACACATGATGTGGGCATTTCCTAAGAAGTTCTTTAAATCTCTCCCAAGCTTCATATATTGATTCTCCATCAAACTGACTAAAATAAGTTATATCATTTCTAAGCTTAGTAGTTTTAAATGGTGGAAAATATTTGGATAGAAATTTTTGTGATAAGTCTCCCTAAGTTTTAATAGATCCAAGGCTAACGAATTTAACCACATTTTAGCCTTTATCCCTTAAAGAAAAAGAAAAAGTCTAAGTCTAATAGCATCGTTAGATACTCCTTCATATTTGAAAGTAGCACATAGTTCTAAAAAACTAGCAAGATGTAAATTAGGATCTTCAGTAGGTGAACTACTGAATTGATTGTTTTGTACCATTTGGATAATAGCAGGTTTAAGTTCAAATGAGTTAGCAGCTACATCAGGCTTTTGAATAGTTAAATGAATTTCATCTAATGTAGGGTTGGCATAATCTCTTAATGGTTTATGTTGATTGACATTTTCATTTTCAGGAATATTCACCATTTGTGTTAAATTTATAATTTCTTTTTTTTGTTTTCTAATTATTTTAATTATACGCTCTAATTCTGAATTGTAAGGTATTAAATTTTTGTTTCTAAATCTACACATACAATTTTGTAAAATAAATTTTAAAATAGTCCATTACTCTAGTAAATAATTTCTTTATTTCCCCGGCAACGGCGCCAAAAACTTGACCCATTTTTTAATGTTTACAAAAAATAGCAACGGCACCAAAAACTTGATCCCGCTTAATATATATTTAATTTTATGATGGAATGTATAATGTGGATTCTACGCAAGTATATGTATCGTATCAAGTAATACAGGGCTCTAGTGGAGTCCTGGTTATCGATCCCACAGGGAAGTTTTAAAAGATTTGTAATGACTAAATTTAAAAGGATTTACTTACTAATATAGTATACGGAATTTAGAATACTTAACTAAAGAGATCTAAAGTAAACTAATGCTTTAAATAAGGTTGATTTAAAGATTTTAGAAAAAGTATCCTTCCCCTTGTTTTTAGAAACTTAAGTGAATGATGAATTCAAATAGATTTTTTTATTGTATTGTGACAAATAGGAGAATTCCTATTCTTTACCCTTTGGTCCAGTGCGAAGAACATCGACTAGTCCTATGCTCGATTCATCGAATCGCGGCTAGGTCGGGAGGATACTCGGTCGCCAGTTCGTAGCTCCCACGTTCCCCTCACTCGAGGGCTAACATCTACACTTCAGCTCTCAAACAATATGACCAAATTGAATATTTTATTCTGTCACACTAAAATGTCCAATTCTACGTCCGATAAATAATATTTCTCTATTTATTTGCACCCTCATTCCAAGGCTTTTGACTTCCCTGAATATTGGATGTAATCTTTACTATAGTTGATAATTCAACATATTTTAACAATTCAATTGGCGGATTGAAAGTAAATTGAGTTTTAAGTAAAAGATTATCACAATTTATTTTGATATATTAGGCACTTCTATTTAATTTCATCAATTCACATAATTTCATAAACAAGGAGAAAGACTAAGAAAACTACTCAGAATGCATGGGAATTAAACAAAGCATAGATTTCATTTAAAGTTAACAACAATAAACAAAGATACTTATCTCAATTTCCTCCCCAAGTAGACTACTTGAAGTTCCTTTGACTTTTCCTTCTAGTACAACACACTTCTTAACTCACTACTTACACTTACTCACACTAAACTTCAACTTAGACTCAAAAGCACACTATAGAATACTCTAAGACTCCTAAAATAGACACACTACATACTAAAGTTCGTCCTCTATTTATAGAGGTAGACAAAGGTCCAAGGGGTACTAAGCACCTCTTCAAAAAGCGTCCAGGTTCAATGTATCTGGCATTTTGAACGGTCTCGCCGTTAGTGAGAAACGACCTCGCCATCAGCGGGGCTTCTAGAAGGTCTTCAAACAGCGCGATCTCGTTGTCGGCGGGCTCGGGCTCGCTGTCGGCGAGGTAGTTGCAAACCTTTAAGAAATTCTCTTTATAATCTCGCCGTCGGCGAGCTCGATTTCGCCGTCGGCGACTTAGTTCATTTTGCATGTATTTCTTTCTTTTTGATTCAAATTTGCTCTATTTTATGCTTTTTTTCTTCCATCACTTATAAATCTTCGTTCCTGTAATAAAATAAAGAAAATATCTTTCTTTAAAGTGCAATTTCATAAAAGATAGGTATGAATTTCTTAACATATTTTTCTGTGATCATGCAGGGGCAGCGTTCCTATATAATTTATGTTAAAACACGGCCGCTGGTTCGACCACGTGGCCCGCATTTCTTCATGTGCAGTTACCCCGTGACCCTCTCTCCCATTTCGTTTTCCTCTCTTGACCTTGTGGCTCTCTCTCTCATTTTTCTTATGCCCTAGCTACCTCTCTCGATCGTTCTCGCAAAGTTTTTACCTTGCTATCTAGGTACTCTCTCGTTTCTCTCTCGGACCTCTCTGCACATCTCAAGCGACTCTCTCAGGTGGAAAATTTCCTTTCTTCTCTTTCTTTTCCCTGCCATCTCTGGTTGTTGTGCACGGTATGTAAATCCTGTGCTCATTTTTTGATATAATTACTTTTTCTTTACAATTTGTGGCTTTCTCATTTGTGGTATGAAGGTTTTGTGAGAATTTTGTGGAATCGATCTCATTTTCCAAGTAGAGATTTCTCAATTTGCGGCTTTCTCATTTTCATTTCTGGTTTTTGTAAAAATTTTGTGGATTTTGAGATTTGTATAGTTCTGTGGAATGGTGTTTCGGGTGCCTTGTATGTAGATAACACTGTTTCGGGTGCCCTGTATGTAGATAGCATGTTTCAGCTGCCCTATATTTCATTGCATTGAAAAATGAATGAAGCAAAAAGCTTGATTTGTAGATAGCTTTTCATTTGTAGATAGGTTTTGATTTGTAGATAGTAGTGTTTCAAGCGCCGTGTTTCAGTGCCATATATGTCACAACCTTAATTAAAAAATATGGATTATTCCAAGTAGCTTTTTATTGGGTGCCCTGTATGTAGATAACACTGTTTCAGGTGCCTTGTATGTAACCAGTGAGAAGTTAAAAATGTGGGTTCCCTGTAAGTAATTGCCTCAAATGAAAGACAGTGCTTGATATGTGGATAGCAAGTTTCAGGTGACTGTATGTAATTACCTTAAATGAAAAATATGGGATGGGGTTCTTCAATTATCTTTGTTGTTTGTGTGATAATTTGGAAAATGAATGAAAGAGGGCGTTGATTTTAGTTGTAGGATTTGAGGGGCTGGTGGTGTGTTTTGGGAGAAGGTGATGTGGAGATGTTGGAGTGGTGTGGTATGCTATTTATGTTGGTGGATTGCTGGCGTTGAGGTGGTTGGTGTGTTGTTTGGAGAAGGTGGTGTGGTGTGGGGTAGGTTATGAGGTAGCACGATGGTGGTTGGTGTGTGAACGAGTTGGTATCTTTGTGGAGGAGCATGGTTGATGTGTGGAGGTGGTGGAGTCTATGTAGAGGTGTTTTTGTGTGATTGTGGAGATAGTGGTAGTGGTGAATGTATTGGTGTCTTGATGTGCTGGTGTGTGGAGGTGGTGTCTGTGTGGTTGTGGAGGTGGTGGTTAGTGTGTGGTTGTGTTTGTGTGGAGGTGTTGGTGTGTAGAGGTGGTGATGGTGGTGTGGTGAATGTATTGATGTCTTGATATGCTGGTGAGAAGAGGTGTTGGTGTGGAGGTGGTGGTGTTTGTGTGAAGGTGGTGGTGTCTGTGTAGTTTCTGGTATTGTTTGTGTGGTGGTGTGTGGGAGGGGTGGTGTCTGTGTGGATGTGGTGGTTAAGTGTGAGGTTGTGTTCGTGTGGAGGTGTTGGTGTGCGGAGGAGGAGTTGGCTGTGGTGTGGTGGATGTGTTGGCATCTTGATGTGCTGGTGTGTGGAGGTGGTGGTGTGGAGTTCGTGGTGTCTGTCTGGATGTGTTTGTGTGTAGAGGTGGTGGCATTGGTGTTGATATTGTAGCATTGGTGTTGGTGACCTCATGCACCAATGACCCTAACACATCAGAAGAAATTTCAATTCAGCGGGTTATATGAATTTTGGATACAACTCCAGAAATTTCGGAGGACATGCCATTCTATTTGTTCTCTATGAAGTTGCTTGAATATTGAGGCATAGAGAGAGTTTTTTATAACAATGTCTGTTGACTATAGGGTGGCTTGCCTACAATATTTTTATGGGAGCAGTGACATTTGAGGGAAACTTTTTTAATTATATTTTTTAGGGACATTTATAATTGTTTATGATTTTTCATGGTGCTTTTGATATTTAAACTGATTTCGACATGATGCTTTACTTGAGAGTTTTTCATTCCTCTTTAAAATTTTCATTTACTTCTGTAATATTATTTGCTTATGTTGGTTTTGTCCGTATTCATATATGATTGTAGTTAATTCATTGATGCTTATGTGTTAGTAGCTTCGATATCGAAATCATGGATGGAACTAGAGAAAGGCGTAGAAGGAGTGTTATAGATGGGATAGGGAGTTGCTTGCGGGCAACCCAATGAGATTTAGCAATATGTTCCACATGACACAGATGGTATTCACTGATCTGTCAGAGTAACTACACAGAAATCATGGATTTCATGAGTAATTCACAACGACTTCGTGAGATGTGTTGGCAATAACCCTTTACAAAATATTGCAGAATGAATCAATGCAATGAGCTATAGAGCAATTTCAACTCTCTTATAAAATGTTATGCATATATTTCTCAGTAGGGTTGAATGACCTTGTAGGTTTTTCTTCACTAGTCATAAAAACAACTGAACCTAGTTCTTCTCTTTTATTTTCGGTGCTACGGAGAGGCTCTTCTTGATGGCCTTTTTTGGTGATGCATATGTGGTGACACACATGAGTTTGTTATTACTGGATTAAAGACAACCAATATCCTTTTTTTGGAAATATATTGTCTTCTTGTAATGACAGATTCATTAGTTTATATATTGAGTTCTCTGAGACCTAACAACTGCATAAAAATATAATTAATTACTTCCGTTATTAATTTTTACTTGTCCCATGTCTAATGAGATGCTTTTTAAGGCATTCAGAAAAAATGAGTTCAATAATTTCTGGTGCCTCCCAAGGATTGCACTGCTATTGTGGACTTTAAAGTTCTCTATTAACTTCACGCAACCACATAGCTACGAGAGACAGTTTTATAGGTGCTCGTGGAGAATCACAAAAAACTGTAACTATTTTCTGTGGGAAGATATGCTGGAAGATTCCACTGCCAAGTGTGATCGGGCATGGAGAGTATTCTTGGAGGATGCCTTAGCTCGTGACATACTTTGTCAGCATTTTAAAAATAATATTATAATATTATTAAATTGTTATTTTAATAGTCTTTTTCTTAAATTTAGTAATCATACTACTCTCTGTTAAGTGAGATGTCTACCTCTTTTTTTTGTATTATGTAGTGGATTTTTGCTTTTAATATATAAAACATATTACTATGAAAAGTTCTGTTACAAATAATATTACTGTATAGGGGCAAATGATCATTTGTCAAAAAACAGCTGCAGCACAGTTGTTTTCAAATTACAAAAATCAAAGAGACAATCAATTTATCCACAACAACACTTGCACATCAGTTTCTTGTGGGAGCTGTTGCGCAATAATGTACTATTATTAAGTTGTAGCTACCCCAAATAGACCCTTAAACTTCAAATTTTATATATATGCCACTTTGGCATGAAAATTTGTATTTCGCATTTTAAAAGTTAAAATAGTGATATTTTTAGTTTTATATGGAAGAGTGGGGTGATATAAATATAAAAAAACAAATGCATAGAAATTGGATGGAATGCATGAAAATGCCCCAAAAATATATTAGTGCTTGAGAAATTTGAACAAAAATAGAGATAGAGTTGTAAATGAATCGGGCATGGATGAGCACTATTTTGCTCAAAACCATTTGTTTATTTCTTTTATGTTGCTCCGGATAAGTTTAAACATGATCTGAGTTTTAAAAATTTTGTTTAAATTTTTTGTTAGCTTTCTTATTGAATATGAGTAATTGTATCTTTGATACTAATAGTTTTAATACATAAGCTTATTTCTAGACATAGTTGGATTTATATATTTACATAAAAATTGCTATGATGCCCACGGCATTACAAAATTTATTTGATGAGATTTAAATGTTGATAAGAAAAAATTTTAATTTATATAAATAAGTATTTGTTTGGTATTTTTATCTTATTTATACCTCTAATAAAATACAAAACTTTTAAATTGCATTAGATATAGAAATATTAATAATAATAACCCAACAACAATGATTAAATAAATAATCAAATAAACATAAAATAATATTTCATTTGAGTTCTCAACAAGCTACATATTAAGTAACTATAAATATAATGATTAATATCATACTGAGGTCAACATCACAATATCATTTGGATGATGTTAAACTATATCAACTTCTATTTTTATTAGCACTAATGTAGCATCTATTATTTCATCAAGATATATGCCTCATCTTTGTCAATCCATCCATCAACAAAACTTTATTTATGTCACATACATCATCACATTAAAAATGGTATTAAGTATTATTTACTATTCCAAAAATATGCTAAAACCTCATTTGCCTCACATTTATCACCACTTAAAGGCTTTCATTGCAACCCATTCTTGTCACGTTTTATCTTTAAATTTCATATGACAATTTCATTTGCATTGTAGCCGTTTTCACACAAGTCCTATTTTGCAGTCTCACTCGCAACACAATCATCTACCTCATAACTTGCGCCATAATTTCATATTTACTCAACTATTATGACATAAAAAATTATGTTATAGTTCTTTGTGGGCCGTAGCATTCTCTAATATAATATGTGTTGCAACTTCAATATGCTTGAGCAATCCTCATAAAACCCTTTTATAAGGTTGATGTTGAGACAATCATATGCAAGAATTCTTTTAAAAGCGATCGCAGAGTGTGTAATGCTTGACTCACACCATATTCCTATAATGTTTTTCAATTAGGAAGATTTACATTGGTGACTTAATAATACTCATAATTTTATTTTCATAAAGTGCATAATGTGTTAAAATTTCTCAAATTACATTGTTAGATTAAGCAAGATGGTATGATTTTCTCTTTTAGGAATATTGGTAACCAACTTTGCATCCCACACAATGATTTAATGCTCATGACTGTTTGATTCATTAATATAATTGGCATTCACTATAATACTCTCAAATTTATATGTATATCAATTATAATAATAATTATAAAAATAGGCAAAAAAAATGCTTTTAGACGGCAAATTAATCTAAACCTAGTAGCATAAAATTAAGATATAAATTCTATTTTTTATATCATAAAATTATGATAAACTACAAAATATTTATTTACCAGTTTAATGATCAAGCAATTTTTTCTTAAGAAATGAAAACTTTTTTATAAAATTGAATGAACAATGGCCTCTATAGGCCTTCTATATTAGCAGGGCCAAATTTAGATTGGATTCTATGCTCCCTACTCCTTCAAGGCCCAGTTCACTTTGAAAAAAAAAAGCCCAGATCAATGGATATTTTAAATGCATATGTGATACCCAAACATTCATATTTACATATTTACCACTAAAATCTTTAACATTACATTAATAAAATCATCACCGCTATAATTTTAAAAGTGAAATACATATTTTAATGTGACATGCTGAAAGTTTATATATCAAACTTTGGGTGTTAGATTGCAAATACATAAGCATTGTGTGGTACGTAAATTTTACATTTTATTTTTACTAAACCATGACAAAATGCGCTTTAGAAGGTATTCAATGAACTTTATCGTAAACTATATTTTTCTTAGATGATAAAATCTTTAATTTTTTTTTTTATTTGCATTGATGTTGTTTAAGGAGAAAATTTTATTTTTTTTATATGTTTGGTCTTCTTCCAGTGGAGCTACTCTTCATTTGTTTCTATAATCACCTCATTGTGCTCCATCTTCACTAATTATTCAAATTACATTAAATTTTTTCTTTAAATTTAAACTACAAATTGATTTGTATTTTTATACAATAGTTCAATGAGGTGTAACCATTGCAAAGTATCTTTTTACTCGCCACAATAAAAGCATAATGATACTCAAACTTGGCTTGAGCATTGCTGAATGTGAGCTCAAATTAATCAATCCGTTAGTGTAAATCACATTAAAACTTCTGAACTTGCAACAACTATTAGATAATATTTTCTAAGAAAAACATTCTTGAAAAACAGCTTAACTTTTTCTTAAATGAAATAATGAGAAAATGACATTGGTTGTACATATGAAGATGATTTTGTTCCCAACAACTGTAATGTGCTGACAAATACATATGTGCATGACTATTACACACTGTTATTTTCATGACATACTACCTTTTAAAGGTTTTATAATGTTTCCTTTGAGAAGCCTTATTGTCCACACAGGAGGTAAATAGAATAATTTTTTTTCATCTTCATGGAGGTGGATAGCTTAATTTTACAAAAAGAGAAGATCAATCCTAATGGAGCTTGATTCATGCTAGAAAACTTGCGGCGGTAGATTAATGTATTATCATCTTAGCATTGCACGAGAATTCAACACACACTTAGATAAAAGAAAACAATCAGTAGTGACATCAAATGTTTTTATATGGAAAACATATAAAGGGAAAAAAACTATGAGGTCTTGCCTAGTTGTAAAAATCTACTATAAGTTGATAATTGCAGACACCTCATGTTCCACAAAACGGAAAGTGTTACAAAGTCTTTTGAATTACAATTTTGACGTGTGAATGAACTTATTGTAAGAAGTGGGTGGTAGCCGTTGGCGATTGATGGAGGCCGACAGTTGGTGTTCGACGGTACGTAAATAATGATCAATAGTGGTCGGAGATTATCGATGGTGGTCAGCGGTGGCTAAAGTGGGTCAGCGGTGATCGGTGGTAGCTAATGGGGGTTGGCGGTGATCGACAGTGGCAGGAGTAGTGCTTGACTTCAGCTCCTTCTCAAAGCTTCAAGTTCTTTCTCACGCCTCAAGCTCTCCTCCCCCGCATAAGAGGGGTGGGGGCTGTATTTCTAGTACATTGTGTATAATTAATGCAGGAATATGAACCATTTTGATCGGACAATCTAGAGAGCTTCATTCGATCAGATAGCATTTGATGGATATTTGAGTGCCTTTACGATACTATAATTCAGCAATCTTGGGCTTGCTGGATTCCTCTTGTTGATATGCTTGATTCGACTATAGAATGCTAGTTTCTGGCTTCGTTTGATCTTCTAAATATGTCTAGAAATCTTTCAAGTGCCGTTTAATGACTTGATTTGAACTTCATTTAACTTAGATTGGAGTAATTTTAATATCATTGGGTCGGTCTCATCAAGCCGGTCAGTTTGACTATAACTTTGCTAAAATTGAAGGTCTGAATGACTCTTTAATGAAGTTTGAATGTTTCTTGCTCAAAAGATTGCCCAAGATTCGTGTCATGCTTCGAGATTCTTGTCGGATGATGAAAATTTGTTGGCGGCATATCAAAGCTAATAAGGTATGTATTTAGAAAATAGGAATATCCAATAATAATAACATCCTTATGGATAGGAGTATAATAAACAAGTACATTACACCAAGTGTTCGTAGTTCCATTTAAGTTTGTGTTTACATATTGAGATCAACTTAATAATTGCATCCTGTAGAATCTCTTTAGAGAGCCTTTGTGAGAATATCAACTAGTTGATATTTAGATATTTGGAGCAATAAATACATATTGATGTGTCTTTTATTTGGTTAATTCTAGCGAAACTAATGTGCATGTAAGCATGATGGTATTACTAATCGTATTCTGTGGAGAGAAGTTGGCTGCGTTAGCCTATGAAACGCGTCAGAGGCCTTAATAGGGCCCATTAATGAGAAAGAAAAGCGTGAACGAGTGATTTACGGCCGCTTTGATAGTTGATACCATGTTAATAGAGGAGGTGCGAAAAGTAATATTTTTCGTATCCATAAGCGTTGCATCTGCAATAAATTTTATCATTTTGCATAGCTCTCACACGATGATTAAAACAAATCTCAGAATATATGTTAGTGAGAAATACTTAAATTTAAATTAAAAATAATTCAGAATACTGATTTCACCAAATTTAGAGTCAAACTAACCAGCTTGTCGAGCAAACACAATGATACCAAAATTAGTGCGATGTAGGTTAAGTTAAGCCTGGATCAAGCTTTTAAATCATTATTATAGGCTTTGAGTGGATAATTGGAGGGTCAAACAAATTCCAAATCTAACAAGCTTATGTCGACTTTATTTTCCTCAACACGGGATTTTGAATATCGTGCGGATTTGAAGATTTATTTATTTAAATAATCGAGCTGGTTATCGAAAGCGGCTGATTATACCGAAAGATAGAAATACAGCTTTACAAGGAGTTCAATTATTTAAAGCAAGAAATGTTAGATATTTGCACTGGTTCAAAATTAAAACTGACAGACTTTCCCCTAGCAAATCTAAAGATTAGATAGGATATAGATTAAATCTGGGGCATTCAACTTTCTATTAAGGCAAACACTTATAGTTAACTACAGTTTAAGCAATTGAAGTTACTTACAAAAACTCTCGATTTAAGGCGGTGGTTTCATTTTTAAGAAATTATTAAGTTTAGGTTTTCGCGATTAGTCACTGGATTTCTAAGTGGGGAAACTAAAAAATTTAACAGTAATTAACGGAGGCCAAAAGAAGAAATAGAAATAGATATTAAAGATACAGTGGAAACCTTGTTAATGCCACAGACTGTCTTATTGTTTGGTTTTGATATTTTCGAATATTTCATCCTGATACTTTATTAGAATACTATGACTTGTATTGCACGATGCGATCATGAAAAAGCCTAAGATGAGGATTTACGTCATAACTAGACGAACAACCTTGAAATTCTAAGGTAACGTTCACTGAAAGAAGTAGAACTCCAGGACCCTAATATAAGGAAGTCAAAACACAAAATGCAGTGGACTTATAACCCTGCTTGGAAAGGACCGTCATCTAAACCACTTAAGCACAAGTAAAACCATGCATAGTAGGTCTTAATGATGCAAGATAAGGTATGTTGTTATTTTATTAAAAATAATGTGTCTTACGGTTTGATTACAAATCAAGTTACCTAAGTATCATATGCATAATGTCCTAAGACTAATGCGGGTATAGTTTTGAGACTTCAAATTTAAATGTTTTGTCTCACGACGCTCAAGTGTATTATTATGTTTTATTAGTGTTGAGTGCGTCGAAGCAGACTATGTATTAGGTTATGCAGATCATTGATGATATGCACATAAGGTTTGTTCAAAAAAGGTAAATCAGTATGTGTAGGCAAAACACTTGCTCTATAATGTAGTGGTTACCACGGGTCAAATCACTTTTTTCCATGCAATGAGTAGGAGCTTGAAGACAAGGAATATAATCAATATGTTATGCACATGCCTGCGAATCATGTTCTCGTTTGCATTCCTAAATCGAAAAAAGGTTTCTACTCAACTTTATTTAATGCCGAGCTTTTTATGTGCATGATATATGCTAAGGAAGTGAATGCAATAGTTTTTGTAGTTTAGTTTTGTTTATGAAGTTATTTAATTCACTAGCCTTCTTAAACCCCTTTTTCTTCTCCTTTATTTTCTTAGGGAGAGAGTGGTGCGCTGATATTTAATTTTGGTTCATATTATTCAATTTTATTTGTCATAATTATGGCTGAAATTAAGCTCAATTAATTCATAGATTAATTTAATCTCTTTGTTAGGTCTTAATATTGGGGTTCCTAAGTTTTATTTTTATATTTTAATTGAATTCAAGAGACAAATTAGTCTAATTATGGAAAATTTGGAAATTACTGATTCACCCTTCATGTCTTAATTTCATTTTAAATTTTTAGAGATGAAAATTATCATTTTATTGTGGGAAATCACTATCCTAATTTTCCTTATTAATTTCTAATTGAAATTGTATTTTTTCTTATTATTGTTTTAGTTTTTATGATTAATTTTCAAGATATTTATAATTTTTGTAGAAAATTAGAGCTTTCGATCTTAAGAAAGTTCTCTGCCCTTTGAAAAATTAGTAGAGATTCTTAAGAGTAGCGGGGATAATTCTTCAAATTTTTATAAATTTTGGCCATATTTAATTTTTATTAATTAAAATAGCCTTGATAGTATTTAAGTAATTCAAAATTAAGTATAAGTTAATTAATTTAATTTTTATTTTTAATATTTTATATTTTATTTAGAGAGTTTAAGGGTACTTTATTTTCTTTATATGATTTTTATTTATTAAATTATGAATTTTAAAGTTAATAAGTGTTTTCTGGATTTAAGTAATTAGGAAAATAGGAATTTTCTACTTATCTGTGTGAGGCTGTCATTCATTAGACTTGTCGAAATTCTACACGACGACCTGTAATTTGTTCTGCTTTCCACATGGGCACCTCTCCTGACACCGATCTGTTGCACGGCTCCGCAGATCATATGCTTTTGCTCCATCCACGCTGTTCGTTTCAAGCAGATTCCAACGGTGCTTTATTATCATCCCCAACACACCCTATAATGTCCATCGTATGCACTTAAACCCTCAGATCTCACTCTAAAGTCAACCGAATTCCTACGTGATTTTTTATAAAGCTTCATCTATATGAGACAAACATATCCATACAGCTAAGTGTATATGAATTTTCATTTGTTTCACAAAATACCAAATCAAGCGCAAATTAAAGAGTTTTGAACTGTTACCTTCTCCTAAGATGTGTGCACCTCCTTCGTGCTTAATCCACCTAATAGTTATCTTTTTTTAGTGTATATTTTATGCTTATTTATGCGCATTTTTAACGATATTACACTTTAAAGGAATGCATTTTACATATTTTTGTCTTCTGGTACATGAAGACTTTTGGTGAAAATGAAAAAAAAAAACGGTGCAATTTGAAGTCAAATTGAGTAAAGAAGAAAATTCTGATATGACACACTTTGAAACGAGTCTCTATGCTTAATTTACTCTATATTTATCACATGTTTTGAATGAAATTACAGTTTAAGAAAAATGTTATTTCATATTTATTTTGTATGTATACCAATTTGGAGTGCAACGAAGTTGAAATGGGGCGAAAAGGAGTTAAAATGGAGCGAAACGAGGCGAAACATTGGAGCTGCCTGAAGGGTGGCACCTAGGTGCTAGAAATGGTTGGGGACGATTTTCGATGGATTTTGTGGTTCCAGGATGTTCTGAAAGGTCCTAGATGGCAAAGCATGCCCCAATAAGTCATGCAATGAATCTAAACACATTTGAATGAAGAGATGTGTCCCTTGGAGTGAAAAAACGTGTCTCTTGGAGTGAAGGGGAGTGTCTTTTGAAGAAAAGAGTTGTTTGACTTCTATATAAATAAAGGAACTTGGCGCCTCTCATTATAAGTTGAAGTGAGAGTCTAGTGAGTATTTTAGGAGAAGTTTGGGCTTGCCTCTTCTAAGAGGCGTGTGCGTGAGTGTGTGTGTGAGTAGAAGATGTAGAATTCTACAGTTTATGGAGAGATTGGTGGGGGATTTTGAGAGATATATCTAAGGAAGGTATGAGCGGCGCATGGAACAGCAAGAGACTTTGGAGGAAAGATTTTCTTCTTTCTTTATAAGGGAAAAAACTAAGTATTGTGTTCTTCATTATCTTATAATTGTTGCACACAATTACTAGTGGATTTTATTTGATTTAAACGAAGTTTTCTGTTGTGTTTTATTCATATTTATTAAGTAGTTTTCTTTACCCATTTCTTTTAATATGAAGTTGTGGCATGAGTAGGAAAATTGTTTTTATGATTGAATTGTTTTTATTTTAATTTGATGAATAATATCTCTTTTGCTTTATTGACATAACTTAGGTGGTAATAAGTTATGTTAAAATTTGTTGTAAGTGAAACTTAAACTCGGGAGAGTGGTGATCTCGCAACTTGAGTGCACTCATATTGATCGTTTGGCTATTGTAAAATAGTTTAGGCAGCAATGCAACTTTTAAGGAAATATAATTTAATGATCTTTTTCTATTAGATGCTTCTAGGTGACAGATAGTTGCATAAAACTAATAGAATACTAAGCGTACCTATACACTCGAAAGAGGGTAGGTGTCGGTCGCTAAAGTTTCATGGTCTGGATTTAATTTATTTATATATAAAAAATTTAGAAAATTTGGAAAATATCATTTTTAATTTTAAAATATGAAATCAAATTGATCTCATATATACAATAGTTTAAATAATTAAGCACTACACCACAAGCCATGTATCTATCCTGCAGAACATGTACATTGCTTGGTGGTGTAGCTTGATCAAATAAGCTAAAGAATCCACGACATCCGTTTGGTCTTAGAACGATTTATGTTGATTGACAAATTCCTCTATCTAATACAAAAGAATTAGATAGGTTTTATATTAATCTAGGGTCTTTAAAGTTTCTTATAAGGGCAAGCCTCTATAGTTAATTACATGTTAAATGATTGAAGCCACCTAAGAAAACTTTCGATTTAAATCAAGAAATATTATTTTCATGACTTCCAAAGGTAGTATTTTTAAGATAATGTGGTAATAGGAAATCCAATAGGTGGGTTGCTCAAGTTTGGAACAGTTATTATAAGAATCCAAAGGAAGACAAAGCTAGGGGAAAACCCAGTTCCAAGAAGAATCTTGATATCCTCCCAAACTATCCTATGGTTTGGCTCCATTTTGAGGTACTTATTTAATGTGTCATCCAGCCAATTTTATTAAGTAGGGCTTACATTAGCATAATACTGATTATGCAAATATTTTGAAGATAGGAGGACTTATGTCATACAGAACGACAACCTCGTAAACCTAAAACTAGTTTAGGCTTATATTGCATAAGGTGCAAAGACATAAAGATACAAAGTGAGGGTTTATATTGCACTAGTCAAACTACCTCAAAGTTCTATGACTTGTTTATTTCTAAGAAAGAAATTTCACTGTTGAAGATGGTCGTGCTGCCTACGGTGTATCCTCCAAACTCCTCATGGCAACATGTTTAATTTTAGAATTGTCAAATTGAAGAGATGAGAGAAGTGTCATGTTTTGGAGATATTTAAATTGCGGTGTCTTAATGTCTTATTAGGGGAAATGTTAAAGTTGATTAAGCGATATCGGTTAGGATCCCAAGTTCCCTCGTTCAGGCACTACTATTTTCTTCAGATTTTCTTAATCTATATGAATTTACCAAATTCAATTAAATAAATTCAACACTTTCTTTCGGACCGTGGGAAATCTTATTACCAACCGTAGGTTGCCTCCTACAAGGGGTTCCTGATCATCCAAAGAAACATTTTAATTTAGTTAAAATTGTTGTATTTTATTTTGTTTTGTTTGTGATTAAATTTTGAGCTGTCCTATATTTAACTTTGTTGTGGCGTTGAATTTGATTTTTGTTTGTTTTGGTTTTGTGGCTAACCTAAAGGTTTTAATTTTGACATGCGTGTTTTATAAGTAGGAAAATACAGTAAAGTCAATGCAGGACAAGAAAGTACTGTAAACTGTAGAAGCATACCGGTCCTCTTCTCACTCTCCAGCTGAATGATTATTTTTTGCAATATATATAATTTTTCTGGGAATTTAAAATTGCATGCTAGAAAATAGGAAAAACAAGTTTGAAATGTACCAACCAAATCTTATGTTATAACTTGGTAGATTTGTATTTGTTCATTTGATGAGGATGATTTGTTTAGCAATAAATCCATTTATCCTCCAAGGTATCCAGAAGACTAGTGAAAAGATCCAGGGAACACCCTAGATATTTCACAACCCTTTTGAATCCTCTCGAGTTCATTTGAATTTATTATATTTGCTAAATAACTCATCCACAATATACTTTTATGTTTATGTCGGCATATTTTTAATTTAATTTAGATAAATAATTTGAAAAGTAGTATTTGATTTTGAAAATAATTTTAAATTTGAAAATTTTAAGAAATGAAATCAAACTGATCTCACATCCCGAATAGTTTATATAAACGAGCACCACACCACAAACCGTATATCTATCCTGGAGAGTAGACACACTGCTTGATGATGGGGCTCGGTTAAATAACCTGGGAGATTTGTGACATCCGTTTGGTCTGCGAACTAATTTTATAAGCAGACAAGTTCCCCTGCTTAATATGAAAGCATTAAATAGGGTTTATATTACCTGGGTTCTTAAAATTCCCTATAAGGGCAAGCCCCTACAGTTAATTACATCTTAAGTGACGGGAATCACCTAAGAAAACTCTCGATAATAATCGGTAGTTTTGCTCTCGAGAATTTCAAAGTTTAAGTTTTCGAGGGATTGAATTTTGGAATTTCAATTGGGAATGGATCAAATTTGGAACATTTTATTTTGGGAATTCAAAGGAAGAAAGGTAGGAGAAATCACAGATTCGAAGCGAACTTCGGTAATTTCCCGACTATCCTATTGTTTGGCTTGAATTTAGAAAGGCCCTAATGTTTATTTAATGTTTTGATCTTGCCAACTTTTAATTAATTAGGACTTATATTCGTATGATATGATCACACAAATAGCCTCGAAGATGTGAGGGTTTATGTCGTATCGGACGACTACCTCGGAATCCTAAGACAGGTTAGGGCTTAATTTGCAATACAAATGCCTAACAAAAGATTGAGGATTTTATGTTGCACAAGGAAAACTACCTCGAAGTCCTATGGTTTGGTTATTTAATTCTAAGAAAGTTTTGCTGAAGTAGACTCAGGTTTTGCTGATGACGATGGCCGTGCTGCCCACCATGCTCCGAGCTCCTTGTTGTTGCAGAGGGTTTAGTTTTAGAATGTGAAAATCAAGAGATGAGAAAAGTGTTCTGGTTTAGAGAAGGTCTTAATTTCCAAGTGTTTTTTATGTTTTAATTAAAACAAATCTTAAAGTTGATTATAACAACACCCGTTAAGATCCCACGGTTCCATCCTTCCGGCATTGTTATTTTTATCGGATTCACTTAGTCCGGATGAATTTGCTAAACTCGACTAAATGAGTTCCACACTTTCATTTAGACAGTGGGAAATCCCGTTAGCAACACGTAGGTTACATCATCCGAGGTATTCCCGATCATCCAACAAGACGTTTTAATTTAGTTGTAGTTGTAGTTTTGTTTTGTTGGTGATTAAATTTTGAGTTGTTTTATATTTAGAAATGTTGTGGCGGTGAATTTTATCTTGTAATGATTTTTAATTTAGTTTTGGTTTCAATTTTAGGGACTATCCTAAAGGTTTTAGTTTTCATGCAACAGTTGTTTATCATGCAAGTGCATTTGCAATAAAGTAGATTACAATAAAATAAATGCGTACCTGGAGGGTCTTCCCGTCATCCCAAGCTGCACTTAAAACACACGTTAAAGCATTTAAATATTTCATCAAGTACCTAGGTAAAGCTAAGGGAAAGGTTTTGGTTGTCTACCAAAGTCCTAATCCTATAGCTAGTCATCTCTTATGACGTCTAGGTTCTTGTGTTTTGGTTTAAGGATGATTTTCTTCATCAAAGAATAATTAAGTTCAATTGTTCTTATAAATATCCTATCATATTGAGGAAGTGTTTAAGACGAGTCTTAAACATCTTTTCAATACCTCTATGATTATTTTAAGTCCAAGAGAATTTAATTATACAAGTGAATTAATCATCTAGGAGTTTAAGTTTTGTTATCTTGCTCAGTGAATTAGGACGTTTGAATATCCTATAAGTGAAGTAACACTTCACTTAATACTCCGTTTAGGAGTTATGACAACAAGAGCTTTTGAGGGCAAATTGATGTTTAAGTGATTTGTGATTTAATTTAATTTTAATTAATGGGTTTAAGTTTGTAATAGTGTTCAAGTTGTTTTAGATTTATTTTGAATTCTTTATGTCTTAGGTGATGTTATATTTAATTTAATTTAATTTAATTTTAATTTAATTTAATTTAATTTAATTTAATTTGGTTTAGTTCTAATTTTAATTTAATTTAATTTTTAATTATTTTTTATTTAATTTAATTTAACTTAATATGTTTTTTAATTTAATTTAATTTAACTTAATTTAATATGTTTTAATTTAATTTAATTTAATTTAATTTTTATTTAAATTTAATTTAATTTAAATTTTAATTTTAATTTAATATTTTATTTTTTTATGTTTTAAAGATGATTTAATTTAATTGTTAAAGTATTAATTTAATTGAAATTTTGGAAGGATTTAATTTAAATGTTTTAACTTTAATTTAATTTAATGATTAAGTCTTTTAGCATTTTAAATCTTGAGTTTGGATTATCATTTTAATTAGTAATTAAATATTATTGAGGTGATTAATTTAGGGATTTTTTTTTAAATTAAAGAATAAATCTCTTCCTAATAATATCCCTATTTTAATAATTCCAATTTTTTATTATTCTTCCAAATTTAATTAATTATTTAATTAATTTTTATTTTAATTATTTTCAAATTATTTGGTAGGTTTCCACCCTTTAATTACCTAAGTTTCAAAAATCTAAAATCAACTTAGTATCAAATATTTTACCCACCCTTTTAATTAAACCTAAAATTTTTAATTATAGGTTAAAATTTTAATTACCATTTTTGCCCTTTAAACTTACTAATTCCATAACTCACTAAATTAAGCTCAAATGAATTTGAAATTTTTATGTGACTTCACTCACATATCAATCAAGACATTAGAGGAGAAAATGTGATTTTTCTGTATTTAATTTATTTATGTAATTATTTTTGGTGGAAAATAGGGATTTTCAAGGTAAACTCAATAAGATGACCAAGGAAAAGTTTCTGTCCTTAAGAAAATTATGGGACATTCCTAATGACTAGAGGACCACTTGGACCAATTTTGGTGATTTTATAAATTATATATTTTTTATTATAATTATTTTGAGTTTTGGAGTATTAATCAATTTAAAAATAAAATAAAGGTTGAAAAATGAATTTTATATTTTTCAAAAATCTCTCTGATATCAAGGAAACCAGAGAACCAATTTTTATAATTTTTTAATTTTTCTTTGATTTATTAGAATTATTTTAGTGAAAATGCTAGAAAATACATTTTTTAATTTTAAAATTACCTTAGGGCTTTAAAACTTAATATCTCATCATAGAGACTTAAGAAAAAATATGGGGTTTGTTCCTAAATGATTAAAATTCAAAATGTGACATTTTGGTGAATTTTATTATTTTTGTGATTTTTATTATTTTTAATTATTAAAAATATTAAAATAATGCAAAAAATCAACTTTTTTAGAAAATTGTAATTTTAATTTTCTTAAATTCCCCTGATATCAGAGAGGCTCCAAAACCAATTTGGTGAAATTTTGAAAAGTATTTTGAAAGTTATGAATTTTTAAACTTGAAGTTTGGCTAAATGACTTAATCAACCCATTTGATAGGGCTAACCATGTCCAATTGACTTCAAACTTTTATGGTGGGTTCCCCTGATCCTAAAGGTTAGTGAAGAATTGATTTCAAGTCAATTTGATGTATGATTATCTCTAATTAATTAAAGCTCCATTTTGGGTGTTTAAGCAAATTAGGGTTGTTCAGAATGAATTAGCTCAAAAATTATTTTCCTTAGGGTCCTCTGGTCATAAAAAACATCATCAAATTTTCCTAGAATTTATTTCTCAACATGCTAATTATTAGAATTAAAATACTCAAAATAGCAACATAAATTTGAAAAATCAATAACTTCTCATAGGGATGGACTCTGACCATGGAAAATTCAGGGAATGTTCCCAAGTTCAGAGGCTTCAAAAGCCCTATGGTCTCATGCCATGGTGAATTTCCTATATGCATGGAGAATTAAAATAATGCAGAGAGTAAATAAATTATTAAAAATAAAATACTTAATGAAATTACATGATTTCTTTTCCACATTATTCTCCTCTGTTCACTGAGCAAGGAGGTATTTTTATTTTATTTTTATGATTTTTCTACACAAAGTTATGAATTTTCAAAGTTCTGGGTATTTAATAAATAAGAAAATCTTTATTTTTCTATTTATCCGAATCGGCGCCGCGTCAACCTTAGCATCTTCGAACAGCCACGCGGCGCTTTCTGGTTCGATGCCGCCATCCGACTCAGCGCTCCAGGGGCCCGCTGCATCGTTCCGTCTCCTCATACGACTCAATCTGGATCGTCCACCCGCGCGTGTATCAAATGGACGGCATCCGTTCATCGTCCCCAAGCCTCCTAACCCGAGAACCGTCCACACTAAATCCTTAATATCTCACTCAATACTTAACGGATTTTGGTGTTCTTGTGCTCTATGGATTCGTCTTGAAGAGACGAACACATCTATATGGTGATCATGCATTGAAATTAAAGCATTTGAAATAGACAATCTCTAGAGGCTCGGGATAAAGAGTTAGCTCATACCTTAGCTCAGAGAAGTGTGGCTTCGATCTGAGGGTTGTGTCACCTTCGATTGGGTCCAAGCAAGCTCCAGATGAAGTCTCCCGGCCCAGTGAATTGTCCGAGTAAGATTTTGACCAAGCCCGATTTCAACCTTTGGAGTCTGGAACAGATGGGTGGCCTGAAGAGGGGGCTTTCACTAGGGAACTCCTTCTCTTGGTCTTGTGCAGGTGTGTGTGAGTTTAATTTGACTTTGGTAGAGGATTTGGGAGTGTCCTGTTCTGGCCTGAGAATTGAGCTCCAAAATTGAGCTCAATTAGTGGGGATTAGGGCAAGAGAACAGGTGGGGATCAAATGCTCTAGGTGTGGGGGAGAGTCCGGAGTGATTTTGGCGAGTTTCCTTAAGGTAGGTTCAGCACCTCTTCATGGCTGAGAGGGGTGAGGTTTAAATAGGAGAGGCTGGAGGGCCTCCCAGGGGGACTTAGGGACTGGGATCAGCTGCTCTTGGCAAGGGAAGAACAACTGCAATGACCACTGGGCATGGGGCAACTCAGCAAGGGAGAATTTCAATGTTTGGCTCCTTCCAATGTCTCGGCCATGGCATTTTCCGGTGACCCAGGCGGCTGGCCGGTAGTCATGAGTCACCATCTTGACCAGGGAGGTCAAGGCTTGGCAATGTGAAGTCAATTGGGTTTGGACATGTGTAAAGGAGTTGGATCAAAATGGCATGGGGGCATGGCTATTTTGGCTCTAAATGGGTCAACCCATCCTTTTGGGCTAGGTGCACCACCCAAGGCTTGGTTTAGGCTGAAGAGAAGGTGACTTGGATCAGCTTGATTAGTGGGGTCAAGTCACAATCCAAGTACAATTAGGATTAAACATGGTTTAGGGGAGACATGGAAAGGGTTAATCACCTTAAGGGAATGTGGAAAGGATCTCCTCCTTTTGCCCAATGTGGTAAGGTCACATGTGAACAACTCACATGGCTTGCATGTGGCTTAAGAGTGGCTTCATGGCTTATATATGGCTTCGGGAAAAGTGGGCTTGGTTTCATGAAAGTGGGTTTAAGGAATTTTAGTATTTTAGTGGACAAATTTCATGAAGCTTGATTTGGAACTATTTGGTTATTGATTTTGGAACTTAAGAAATGTTTTAAATTATAGGTATGATGAGAGAAATTTCATGTGGGCTTTTGGAATAAGTTTTGGGCTTTTAAATTTGTTTTGGGTGGGTTTTTTAGGGAGGTTTAAGAAAGTGGGCTTTTAAGCTTGGAAATAAATTGGTGAATGGGAAATTTGTAAAAGTTTGGGCCAAATAATTGTTGGGTTTGGTTTAGGGATGTGTGATGAGTAATTTGAAACAAATTTGAGGTGGTTTGGGTTTGAATTGGGTTGAATTTGGGCCTTTTGGTAAAGTGGCCAATGGTAGGCCGAAGTGGGTTAACTTGGGCTAATGTTGGGCTAATGTTGAAATTGGTGTAAAATTAATGTTGAGAAATGTTTGTAGGGCTGTTTCAAAGAGGTTTCAACTTTGGTTGGGTTTGGATTTTGGGGTTTGGGCCTATTTGGGTTAGGTTTAGGAGTAGGCCCATATAAGGAGTTTTGGCTTTGGGTTGAATTTTAGTTGGGTTAGGGTTCAAATTTTGGGCCAATCATGTTAGTGTTTTGTTTGTAGGGATGTTAGGGAAGGTTTAGAAAAGATTTAGGGTTAATTGGGGTTAAATTGGGTTAGTTTGGGCTAAGTTTGGGTCATGGGTCCACATTGGGCTTTAAGATCAAAAGTGAAATTGGATTCAAATGCCAATCAAATTGGGCTTGAATTTGGTCTAGATTGGTGTTGGGGATATTTAATTGAAGTTTAGAATTAAATTAGACCAGAATTTGGGTCAATTGGGTAGGTTTGGTTTGACATTGGGTTCACTTTGGGTTAAAATGGGTCAAATTGGGGATTTTGACGAAAGTGGGGTAAATTGTCAAAATTGGCCCATGGTGTAGCTGAACAAAATGAAATTGGGAATATTTGAAATTTTTTGGAATTTTCTGGGAATTTTTCGAATTTTTTGGATTTTGGGTCAAGAGGGGCATTTTGGTAATTTGGAGGGTATTGGGGGTATTTTCTGGAATTTTGGGTATTTTGGGTAAAAATATTCAATTTAAGTGGTGGGAGGATTTTTAGGATTGATTTTGATGAATTTTGAAAAATTTGGGTAATTTCAAGGGTTTTGGGTAGGCTAGGCGGGTCCGGGGTCCCGGGGATCAAAAATTGAAAATTTAGAAAATTGAAGATTGGGTAAATGTAAGTGGAATGAAATCATTTTGGTTGAGCCATAAAGCCATATCAAGCCCACATGAGCCATGAAGGGACTTATTTGAGGCATTCACTATGTTGTTCCTAACCCTCTTATCCAAGGGCTTAGGGGTTAAAGACCATCTATGCGAATCACCTTCATGAGTCAGGAGGTCAAGTAGGGTATGGGTGTGGTTTTAGGAGGTGTGTGAAAGAGTAGTGTATAAGTGTAGTGTGTGTGTAAGTCAGCCCTCACCAGTCCAGGCCACCTGAGGTGGTCCTGAGGCCAAAGAGTCCTATAGGAACTCATCCTTTAAACTTCCACATTTGATCTCAATCCTCTAGGTGATTAGGGGTCTATAATCAAGTTTGTGGAGTTTGCAGGGAGTTAAGAAGTGGTTTGAATTTCTAAGTGGTGGGTCCGAATTCTAATCCTCTAGGATAGTCAAAGGAGAAGCCTAAGGCTAGATCCTAAGTACTAAAAAAGGAAGAGAAGTCCTCATCAAAAATGAGGTCAACAAATGGACCCCCAATAGGCGTGGTGAGCTGACGGAGCGCACCGCGCGTATTGGTGTTGACCGAAGCGATCGACAAAACCAACACAGAAGTCCAAGTGACAAACTTGGGACAGAGTAGAAGAGTTTCCACTGGGGAGTGTCAAGTATATCTCTGAGACTGAAGATTCCTGAACTCTCACTGGGGAAAGGAAAAGGAGGTGAATCCCAAATCACATGATCTGGGGGAGTTTCGATTTAGATTTCATTTTTGTTTCAGTTTAAGTTTTGATGTGTGAGCTTAGATTTTAGTTTGAGTTTCAATTTAGATTGAAGTTTTGTTAAAATTAATTTGAAGGGATTTGAAATTGAAGTGAAAATTGGAATTTTGTGGTTTTAGATGTAACATTTTCAACCTCAAAAAAAAGAAAATTGAATTGATTGGATTGAACCATTACAATGAGGAAAGAACTCAGAGCAATGCGGTATTGGATGTAAAATCCTTAACCTCAACAGCTTGATTTGGTGTGATTCATTGCAATAGGGAGAGAACCTAAAGCAATGCAGTATCTGATGTAAAATCCTTAACCTTAAAAGCTTGATTTTGATGTATTTCATTGCGATAGGGAAAGAACCTAAAGCAATGCAGTATCAGATGTAAAATCTTCAACCCCAAGAATTTGATTTTAATGTATTTCATTGCGATAAGGAAAGAACCTAAAGCAATGTAGTATCGGATGTAAAATCCTCAACCCCAAAAGTTTGATTTTGATATATTTCATTGCGATAAGGAAAGAACCTAAAGCAATGCAGTATCGGATGTAAAATCCTCAACCCCAAAAGTTTGATTTTGATGTATTTCATTGCGATAGGGAAAGAACCTAAAGCAATGCTTTATCGGATGTAAAATCCTCAACCCCAAAAGTTTGATTTTGATGTATTTCATTGCGATAGGGAAAGAACCTAAATCAATGCAAGATCGGATGTAAAATCCTCAACCCCAAAAGTTTGATTTTGATGTATTTCATTGCGATAGGGAAATAACCTAAAGCAATGCAGTATCGGATGTAAAATCCTCAACCCCAAAAGTTTGATTTTGATGTATTTCATTGCGATAGGGAAAGAACCTAACGCAATGCAGTATCAGATGTAAAATCCTCAACACCAAAAGTTTGATTTTGATGTATTTCATTGCGATAGGAAAAGAACCTAAAGCAATGCAGTATCGGATGTAAAATCCTCAACCCCAAAAGTTTGATTTTGATGTAATTGATTTTGCAAAGATTTGTAGTGTTGATTTGAAAAGTGTGGAATTTTGGTGTTTCGAGAATTTCATGAAAGTTGTAAAAGATTTTTGTGGAAAGAAACAGATTAGGAGGGAATATGTAGATGCTACATATCTCATTCAAAAGAGTTGATTGAAAATTGCTGGTTTGGATTGGATACAATTCCTCGCCATCAGATCCGAATCGAAAACCTCGTGGCTCCGTGTCAATGGAATCGACCGCTTCCATCCCAGATAAGGGAGAGAGTAGAACGGATTGGATTTCAGATTTGGAATGTTGAGTTTGAATTTGATTGAGATTTAATTTGAAATCTGGAAGGTTGAACTTGAATTTGATTGAGATTTGATTTAAAATTTGTGTTCATTTTGTTTGTCCTTTAACGATTCAAATTTATTTTATCGTTCATTTAATGTTCATGTGAATTTGACGTTCATCATTTTTTTTATTTAGATTTTTAAGGAAAGTTTTCTTTTATTCTTTTTGTTTCTTTTCTCGTTCTTTGTTCGAAGTTCATTTAACTTTAATGGCGTTTCCCGGACAATTTGCACAAAAGAGGTGAAGGCCAAAATGTGACATGGTCACTTTCATTCCAATCGTGTCGAAGATACATCATACAACTCGATCTCGGAATACATCTCATACAATCCATGTAGACTCAAAACGGACTATGTATGATCTTTGTCGATCCATCCAAAAAGGCATCCGTCAAAAAAAATTCATGTCCGAATAGTGAGGTACATGGTCAATAACATCACCTTCCAAGCCATCCTTGGCAAGGATGTCGTATGGATGTACGTTGGAGGTGTGATATTTTCCATGTAACTCGCGGATCGTAAGGCCGGAGGCTCTCTAGCTCCGGGTCCGGCTGGAAGTGATAAGGTGCTTTCTCGTCATCCATCCTTCCGAAAGTAACCGAGATCCGCTTCATTGGTACTCCCGGTATGCAATGTTTAGCGACATCTCGCTCCGTTGCCCTTTAGTATCATGACGGAACCTACCGGTAATGGTATCTTTACCGGCCCTCGGAACTCACCTGGGCATGCTATCCGGAGGTCAGATCCGAACATGATATTACACTCGTTCAGAACAGAAACTGTGCAGAAAGGTCTGACAAAGTCATGGTGATCTATGTGAGGGGGTATGCAGTCTCCCTTCTTGTAAATGTTAATGATGCAACTGTTGGGTATGCAATCTACTGGCAGTACCCTCCACGTTATTATTCTCTTTACCATCCTTTTGATGACTAATGGCATTGGATCTACCTTACCATGACGGAGTATCCCCGGTGGGTTTCCCTTCCCGGCTTCGCGAAGTTGTAGCAAGCATCCACATTGTATTGTAATTCTCCCTTTCCACGGCATCCATCTCCGGGGTTCCGAGCAAGTGTTTTCTCTTAGGCGGCCTCGCTCGACCCATTCTTTTCAAATCCCGTATGCGATCCACAATTTGTTGTTGTTCGTATTCCGAGAACACGTCCGTATGTAGCTCGAGGCCTTCTAAGTATATTGATCTTCCCGCTCTCGATTCTCTCGAAATGTTCAAAAGTTTGCTTCTCGACATTCTGCATTCTTTCTAGCTCGTATTCTGGAATAATTTGTAAATGGCAAGGCCTGGTGACGTACTGTGGGATATATGGATCAATCCCTTTGCGTTCTCCTGCATACCTCGGCTCCTCGGGGATGGTCTCCGTCGGGACATCCTCCGGGGTTGCTTCTGCAACAAGGTCATGCATTACTTGAGGCTTTAACTGGTGGCGTGGTAGCCTTTCTTCTTCGATCTTCTTGAGATTTCCCCGGTCTCTTCCGTTATCCTCGGAGTCGGCCTCCTTTCTTCGGTGTTCTCGGCGAACCGGTATCCTCGAAGTATATGCACCGGCAGTAGCGACCGCCTCGTCACACTCGGTCCGTTGCTAGTTTAGTTAACATCTTGCGGATAAGGCGATTTTTATTTCTTCGCCGAGTTCGTCGTGAGAGTAGCTCTTCGTACTTCCCGAATCTTCGTGGGCGCGCGCCGACAAGCTCCGCCCTCTCGTCAGCGACTACAGACTTGATTCTCTTGTCCTCCTCAGTGTTTGTTTTCCTTTTCTTGTTGCTGGGTTGGTGGCTTGGGCCACCCACTTTTATTACTGTCTTGTTGACCTCATTTTTGATGAGGTCTTCTCTTCTTCTCTTTAGTACTTAGGATCTAGCCTTAGGCTTTTCCTTTGACTATCTTAGAGAACTAGAATTGGGACCCTCCTTTTAGAAATTCAAACCACTTCTTAACTCCCCGCAAACTCCACAAACTTGACCGTAGACCCCTAATCACCTAGAGGGTTGAAATCAAATGTGGAAGTTTAAAGGATGAGTTCCTATAGGACTCTTTGGCCTTAGATCGCCCCAGGTGGCTCAGTCCAGTGAAGGGGCCGACTTACACACACCACACTTATACACTACACCTACACACTACACTTCCACATACCTCCTAAAACCACACCCATACCTAACTCGACCTCCTGACTCATGTAGGTGATCCACATGGATGGTCCTTAACCCCTAAGCCCTCGCTAAGAGAGTTAGGAACAACGATAGCTGAATGCCTCAAATGAGTCCCTTCATGGCTCATATGGGCTTGACATGGCTTCATGGCTCAACCAAAATGATTTCTTTCCACTTACATTCACCCAATATTCAATTTCCCAAATTTTCAATTTTTGACCCCGGACCTCTACACCCGCTTAACCTACCCAAAACCTCAAATTACCCAAATTTCTCAAAAATTTCCAAATTACCCAAAATTCTCCAAAATTAATCCCAAACATTTCCACATCACTTAAAATGATCATCCATACCCAAAAATACCAAAAATTCCAAGAAAACCTCCCAATACCCTCCAAATACCCAAAATACCCCTCTTGACCCAAAAATCCAAAAATTCAGAAAATTCCCAGAAAATTCCAGAAAATCCCAAATATTTCCAATTTTATTTTGTCCAACTACACCATGGGCCAATTTTGTCAATTTATCCCACTTTTACCAAAATCCCCAATTTGACCCATTTTAACCCAAAGTGAACTCAATGTCAAACCAAACCTACCCAATTGACCCCAATTTTGGTCCAATTCAGTTCTAAACTTCAATTAAACATTCCCAATACCAATCTAGACCAAATCCAAATCCAATTTGATTGACATTTGGATCCAATCTCACTTTTGGCCTTAAAGCCCATTTTTGACCTAAACCCAAACCTAGCCCAAATGAGCCCAAACCCCAAAATCAAAGCCCAACCAAAGTCAAAACCTCTTTGAAACACTCCCATAAACATTTCTCAACATTAATTCTACATCAATTTCAACCCTAGCCCAACATTGGCCCAACTTGGCCCACTTGGACCTATATTGGCCCATTCACCAAAAGAGCCCAAATTCAACCCAATTCAAATCCAAATCACCCCCAATTTGCTTCAAGTCACTCATGACACATCCATGAGCTAAACCCAACAATTATTTGGCCCAACCTCTTTACAAAATTCCCATCCATAAATTCATTTTTAAACTTAAAGGCCCATTCCTTAAACCATTTTAAAAGCCCACTTCCACCAAATCCAAAACCCCAAAAATTCTTCCAAAGCCCATATGACATTTCCCCTCATCATAATTTCAATTAAAATCATCCCTAAGTCCTAAACCAATGATCAAATAATTCTAAATGAAGCTTCATCCAAATTTCCACCAAATTATCCAAAATCCTTTTTTATGAAATTGACCAAACTTTTTGCCAAGCCAAAGGTGAGCCATGAAGCCATGCATGAGCCACATGTGAGCCATGAGAGCTTTGGACACTCCACCATGCCATATTAGGTAAGAAGAGGGGGTGCTTTCCTTAATCCCTAAAGCTCATTAGCCTTAATCATGTTTCACCTAAACTTAAATTTAATCCAAATATATTTGGATGGAGACTTCTCCATGCCAAACCAAGCTGATCCCTTTGATCCCCCACGAGTATCCAAAGCCACCTCGAAGGGTGCACCAAGCCCAAATGGGTGGATTGACCCATTTAGACTCAAAATTAGCCATGCCCCATTCTACTTTGAATCAAAGCCTTTACACATGGCAATTGCCGATTGCTCGCACTAAGCCCCACCACCGACCCACTGACCTCGAGGGTGACCCATGCCGGCCGGCCGGCCACCGAGCCGCCGGAAAACACCATGGCCGAGAGCTCACATGTGAGCCAACCTTGGAATTCTCACCGCCGAATTGCCCCATGCCCAATGGCCACCATGGCCGTTCTTATCCTCACCGAAGCAGTCGATCCCATGCCTCGATTCCCCGGGAGGCCCTCCACCCTCTCCTATTTAAACTCCACCCCTCTCGGCCATGAAGGGAGCCGAGCACAAACCTTGCCAAAACTCGCCAAAATTGTTCCGGACTCCTCCCCATACACGAGAGCACTTGATCCCCAAGTGAGATCCCCCTGCCATTTCTCCTCTCGCGAGCTCGGCTTCAAAGTCGAAATTCCACCCAAAACCGAGACACTTCTCCACAAGTGAGCCAATTCCCAAATTGATTGGTTCTACACCTTCACCGGACCAAGGGAAGGTGTCCACCAAGAAAAGCCCCATCTCCAGAGCCACCCAGTTGCTCCAGCCTCCAAGCTTTGTGATCGGGCTTGGTCGAAATCACATTCGGACAATTCACCGCACCGTGAGACTTCATCCGGAGCTTCGCGGGATCCAATCGAAGGTGCAACAACTCGCGGATCGAAGCCACACTTCTCGAGCAAAGGTATGAGCTAATTCTTCATCCCGAGCTTCGGAGATTCTCCATTTCAAATGCCTTAATTTCAATGCATGTTAGCCGTATAGATGTGTTCGTCTCTTCAAGACGAATCCATAGAGCATAAGAACATGAAAATCCATTGAGTATCGAGTGAGATCTTAGGGATTTAGTGTGGACGGCTCTCGGGTGAGGATGCTCGGGGACAATGAACGGATGCCGGCCATTCGATACACGCGCGGACGAACGGCTCGGATGGCGTCGGACCAGGAGACGATACGAGAACCGCGGGGCCCGGGCTGCTGACTCAGGTGGCGGCGTCGAATGGGAGCGCGACGCGTGTGCGTTCGGAGTCGCCGAGGTCGACGCGGCGCCGCGTGGATAAATAGAAAATTAGGGTATTTTTCTATTTATTTAATTCCCTAAACTTCAAAAATTCATATCTCTGTGTAGAAAAATCAGAAAAATAAAATAAAAATACCCTCTTGCTCAGTGAACAGAGGAGAATAATGTGGAAAAGAAATCATTTAAATTCATCAAGTATTTTATTTTTTATAATTTATTTACTCTCTGCATTATTTTAATTCTCCATGCATGTATACAATTCACCATGGCATGAGACCATAGGGCTTTAAGCCTCCGAATTTGGGAACATTCCCTGAATTTTCCAAAGTCGAGGCCATCCCTATGAAAAGTTATTGATTTTTCAAATTAAGGTTACTGTTTTGAGTATTTTAATTCCAATAAATAGCATGTTGTGAAATAAATTCTAGGAAAATTTGGTGATGTTCCTTATGACCAGAGGACCCTAGAAAAAATAGGTTTTGACTTAGTTCATTTAAAACAACCCTAATCGCTTAAACACCCAAAATAGGTCTTTAATTAATTAGAGTTAACCAATCATCAAATTGACTTGAAATCAATTCTCCACTGACCTTTAGGATCAGAGGAATCCACCATAAAAGTTTGAGGTCAATTGGACTTGGTTAGCCCCACTAATTGGGTTGATTAAGCCACTTAGCCATTTTAAACTTTAAAAATTCATAACTTTTAAAATACCTTTCAAAAATTCACCAAATTGGTTTTGGAGCCTCTCTGATATCAGGGGAACCTAAGAAAATTAAAATTTCAATTTTCTAAAAAAGTTGATTTTTAATAATATTTTAATATTTTTAATAATTAAAAAATAATAAAAATCACAAAAATAATAAAATTCACCAAAATGTCACATTTTGAATTTTAATCACATAAGAACAAATCCCACATTTTTCTTAGGTCTATTTAGTGAGATATTAAATTTTAAAGCTTTAAGGTAATTTTAAAATTAAAAAAATATATTTTCTAGTTTTTTCACTAAAATAATTATAATAAATCATAGAAAAATCAGAAAATTACAAAATTTGCTTCTCTGGTTTCCTTGATATTAGAGAGATTTTTGAAAAATATAAAATTCATTTTTCAACATTTATTTTATTTTTAAATTAATTAACACTCCAAGACTTAAAATAATTATAATAAAAATAATATAATTCAAAAAATCACCAAAATTGGTCCAAGTGGTTCTCTGGTCATTAGGAATGTCCCCTAATTTTCTTAAGAACAGAAACTTTCCCTTGGTCATGTTATTAAATTTTCCTTGGAAATCTCTATTTTTCACCAAAAATAATTATATAAATAAATTAAATACAGAAAAATCACATTTTCTCCTCTCATGTCTTTATTGACATATGAGTGAAGTCACATAAAAATTTCAAGTTCATTTGAGTTCACTTTAGTGAGTTATGAAATTATTAAGCTTAAAGGGTAAAGTGGTAATTAAATTTTTTAATCCTTAATTAAATTTTTTAGGTTTAATAAAAAATTAACAAGTAAAATATTTGATCCTAATCTGATTTGGATGATTGAAATTTAAATGATTAAAGGGTAGAAACCTATTAAGCAACTTTAAAATGATTAAACTTTAATTAAATAATGGATTAAATTTGGAAGAATAATAAAATTGGAATTATTAAAATAGGGATATTATTAGGAAGAGATTTATTCTTTAATTTAAAAATCCCTAAATTAATTATCTCATTAATATTCAATTCTTAATTAAAATGATAACTCAAATTTAAAATATTAAAAGACTTAATCATTAAACTAAAATTAAATTATTAAACTCTTTCAAAAATTTCAATTAAAATTAAAAATAAAATTAAATTAAAAATTAAATTAAATTAAGTAAATTAAATTGGATTAAATTAAATTAAATTAAATTAAAATTAAAAGTTGAATTAAATTAAAGATTAAATTAAATTAAATTAAATAAACAAATTAAATTAAATTAAATGAATAAATTAAATTAAATTAAATTAAATAAATTAAATTAAATTAAATAAAATAAAATTAAATTAAATTAAATTAAATTAAATCAAATTAAATTAAAATTAAATCAAATCAAATTAATTTAATGTAACATCAAATCAAACTAAATTGAATTAAATTGAATTAAATAGAATTAAAACTCAATTAAATTAAATTAAATTAAATTAAATTAAGTTGAATTAAATATAACATCACCAAAGACATAAAGAATTCAAAATAAATCTAAAATAACTTGAACACTATTCTAAATTAATTGAAATTAAACTAAATCACAAATCATTTGAATACTAATTTACCCTCGAAAGCTTTAGTTATCATAACTCCTAAACAGGATATTAAATGAAATGTTACTTCACTTATAGGACATTCAAATATCCTAGATTCACTCGAGTAAGATAATAACAAAACTTAACTAAACCTCGGACGATTAATTCATTTGTGTAATTGAATTCATTTGGACTTAAAACAATTCTAGCAATATTGAAAAAATGTTTAAGATTCTTCTTAAACACTTTCTCAATATGATAGAACATTTATAAGAACAATTGAATTTAATTATTCTTTGATGAAGAAAATCATCTTCAAACCAAAACACAAAGAACCTAGACGTCATAGGAAATGACTAGCTATAGGATTAGGAATTTGGTAGAAAACCATAACCCTTACCTTAGCTCTACCTAGGAACTTGCTTAAATATTCTAATTGTGTTTTAAGTGCAGCTTAGGATGACGGGAAGACCCTCCAGGTACGCTTTTATTTTATTGCAATTTACTTTCTTGCAATTTACATTATTGCAATTTATTTAACCGCATTGCACTTACTTTTCTTGCATGATAAACAACTGTTGCATGAAAACCCACACCTTTAGGATAGACCCTAAAACCGAAACCAAAACTAAATTAAAAGTCATTGCAAGATAAAATTCACCGCCACAACATTTCAAAATATAAAACAACTCAAAATTTAATCACAAACAGTAACACAAGACTACAATTACAACTAAATTAAAACGTCCCTGTTGGATGATCGGGAATACCTCGGATGATGTAACCTATGTGTTGCTAACGGGATTTCCCACGGTCTAAATGAAAGTGTGGAACTCATTCGATTGAGTTTAGCAAATTCATCTGGACTAAGTGAATCCGATAAAAATAATGATGCCGGAAGGATGGAACCGTGGGATCTTAACCGGTGTCGTTATAATCAACTTTAAGATTTGTTTTAATCAAAACACAAAAAAACACTTGGAAATTAAGACTTCTCTAAACCAAAACACTTTTCTCATCCCCCGATTTATGATTTCTAAAACTAAACCTCTCGCAACAATAAGGAGCTCGGAGCATGGTGGGCAAGCACGACCATCGTCGTCGACAGAAACCTCGAATCTACATCAGCAAAACTTTCCTAGAATTAAATAACCAAGCCATAGGATTTCGAGGTAGTTCGCTCTAAGTGCAACATAAATCCTCAACCTTTTGTTAGGCATTTGCCTTGCAAATTAAGCCCTAACCGGATTTAGGATTCCGAGGTAGTCGTCTGATACGACATAAACCCTCACATCTTCAAGGCTATTTGTATGATTCTATCATATAAATATAAGTCCTAATTAATTAAAATTGATAAAATCAAAACATTTAAATAAACATTAAGGATTTTCCTAAATTTAAGCCACACAATAGGATAGTCGGGAAATTACCGAAGTTCACTTCGAATCCGTGGTTTCTCCTACTTTTCTTCCTTTGGATTCACAAAACAAAATGTTCCAAACTTGATCCATTCCCTATCGAAATTCCAAATTTCAATCTCTTGAAAATCTTAAACTTTGAAATTCCCGAGAGCGAATTATTGATTATTATCGAGAGTTTTCTTAGGTGATTCCCGTCACTTAAGATGTAATTAACTATAGGGGCTTGCCCTTATAGGGAATTTTGAAGAACACGAGTAATATAAACCCCGTTTAATGTTTTCATATTAAGCGAGGGAATTTTGTCGACTTATAAAATTGGTTCGCGTACCAAACGGATGTCATCAAATCTTCTAGTTTATTTAATCGAGCCCCACCATCAAGCGTGTGTCTATCCTTAGGGATAGATACACGGTTTGTGGTGTGGTGCTCGTTTATATAAACTATTTGGGATGTGAGATCGGCTTAGTCTCATATCTTAAAACCTTCAAATTCGAAATTATTTTCAAAATCAAATACTACTTTTCAAATTATTTATTTTAATTAAATTAAAAATTTGCCGACAGATTTCTGTCAGGCGACCCCTCTTCAAAATAAAACACAACCTAAAAATATGCCGACATGTCTGACTGGGCAGTTCTTCTCGGTCAACTGGGATCCAGTCGCCTTCCTCGTTTTGCAGGCCTGTTGGTGCGAAGTCTTAGTCAATCTCTATTATCGCTCCATCTTTCACCCTCTTTTAGTCGAGTGCAAGGCTTACGCCATTTCTAAAGTTCAGGACCAACCGCCCATTCGACATTTCCCTGCGAAAAGACAAGGAAAAGGATCAGGGGCTGTACTAAGAACAAGAACATTAAGAAAATGTTTATTAGAGACAGAGTTTTCTTTTTTTTATTCCTTTTGTATTTTTAAATTCAACAGGAATGAAGTGGGAAAAGATCGAAAAAAAGATTTTGATTTGGAAGAGAGAACAAGGAAAACTTTATTATCATAATTTTATTTATTTTAACACATGTTTTGTTATTTTTTTCCTTTTATTTTGTTTTGTTTTATTATTTTTTGGGTTCAGACCCAGTCATAAGTAATTACTTCACTCGTGCTCTTAAGGATGAAGAATTAATTCCTTTGAAACATCAGGTAGCGTAATACTTCTTCAGTATCGTCCGTTGATCAGAAGCATATGTCGTTCTCCTTGGCAATTCACTAGCTGGGAGGAGCCTCCTGAGTAGACTGCCTCAACCACAAATGGCCCTTCCCAAGTGGGTTCAAATTTTCCTCCTATCTTGCGGTGTTCAAGGATAGGTCTCTTGAGAACGAGAACTAAGTCACCAACTTCGAAGGTTCTTGGGCGGACCGATCCGTCATGGGCTCGAACCATCTTAGCTTGGTATAGTTCTAAATTCCGTCGTGCCGCAAGTCTTTTCCCTTCCAGGCTTTCCAATTCCTCTAATCATAATTTGGCATTCTCTTCGTCGTGATTTTGTTTGCAACTCGCAATTCGAGTGAAGGAAGTCGAACCTCTAAGGGTAACATCGCCTCGGACCCATACACCGGAGCGTAAGGTGTAGCTTGAGTAGGAGTTCGAAGGTCGTCCGTAGGCCCATAAGGCTTCTAATAACTTCTCGTGTCAATTTCTCTTATTATTGTCCAAAGTTTTCTTTAAAATTTGAATGAGAGTTTTATTAAAAGCCTCACCAGTGTACGTTTCTCGGATAGTAAATTATCGAATACCGCCACCGATTCCGTGTCTCCCGACAAAATTGTTGATTTGCATGCTTCGAATGCCGATCCATTATCCGAGATGATCTCGCGCGGCACTTCGAAATGGTAGACAACTCGGTTCTTGAAAAACCGTAGCACGTGGTGTGCTTTCACTTCTCCGAGTGGAACTACCTCCGGCCACTGGAAAAGTAATCCGTAGCCGCAAGAATGAAGCGATGTCCTTTCGAAGATGGTGGTTCTATCGGACCCACTATATCCGTGCCCCAACATTCAAATGGACACGACGCAATTGTCTGGATGTAGCACATTCGGAGGTTGGTGTAAAACCACTCCGTGCACTCGGCATTGGTGACGAGCTCTTGGCGTTTTTCATTCAGCCGGTCATCATCGAGGGCCGATAGTACCCTAGTCTTTTAATTTTCATTTTCATCTTCGACCCGACCGGTGAGTGCCACGAGTCCCGAATGCACCTCTTTAACAATTTCACGGCCTCGGACCTCGCTTAGGCACCTTAGCCACATCCGATCGAAAGACCTTCCGTATAACGTGTTGTTTATTAATGCGTAGGACGAGTTCTTTTCTTAATCCGATGGGCTAACAACCTATCGTCCGGTAGTTTTCCTGTTTGCGTGTAGTCTATTAATGGCCATCGCCAATCTTCTCGTGTTTTCCGTCACCGCTGCAGCTCGATTCTTCTTCTTTTCCGATTTGTGTATTGTGTCTATGTCGAGCCGTGATAGGACCCGACGTCCGCGAATCGACACTTCCACTCGATTTATCTTGCAAGCGTGCAAATTCTTTTGCGAGGCGGGCTAACGCATCTCGCTAAAGCGTTTTCTGGGAATTTTGTAGATCATCACATTCGGAATCCGTTCCAACAACTGTATGGCATACTAGAAGTATTGCTCGAGTCTTGGCTTTAAAATTCTGTAATGTCCGGCGATCTGTTGAATGATTAACTACGAATCCCCATAGATGTTGATGTTTGTTATCCCCATTTGAATAGTTAATTCCAGTCCTATTACAAGAGCTTCGTATTCTGCTTCGTTGTTTGTACACGACTCTGTTAAGTGGTAGGAGTATCTTAACATCCCCCGCTCCGGTGTTATAAAGATTAGTCCGATTCCTGCCTTACCGGGCACTATCACTTGCGATTCTTCGTCTTTGTGTGTTGAGGATGCTCCGTCGAAATATAATTCCCAACGTTGATCATCGTGGTCTTCTAAGCTCATTATTTGTTCATCCGGCAAGTCATCATCGAGAGGAGATTCCGCCGCAAAGGGTGTGTCGCGAGGAAGTCTCGCTGAGACTTGTCCCTTTACGACATGAAGAGGCACGAAAGTTATATCGAATTGCAATAATATCATCGACCACCCGGAAAGTCCGCCGAAAGCTTTGGACGGGTCATCAAGTATTGCAATAGATTAAATTTCGAGATCGAGTCGACCTTATGAGAAAGCATGTAGTGCCTGGCGAAGATCAGGGCCAAACAGTGCTTTTCAATTGTGGGATACTTTACTTCCGTCGGAAGTAAACGATGGATTAGGTAGTAAAGAGCATTTTCTTTACCCTCATCATTGACCTGGGCTAACAGGGCTCCGAGAGAGTCGTCTAAAGCCGCGGTTTAAAGTATCAACGGCCTACCCGAGACCGGGGTCGCTAAGACAGAGGTGTCATTAAATATTGTTTAATGTCCTCGAAGGCCCTCTCGGCATTTCTCTTCCCAAATAAATTTGACATCCTTTTTAACTAATGCCGAGAAAGGCCGACACCTACCCGACAAGTTCGAGATGAAGCGTCGAAGATATGCCAACTTCCTCGAAAAGATCGTAGTTGTTTTAAGGTTTCGGGAGGTGGCATTTCTAAGATAGCTTTAATCTTTTCCGGTCGATTTCAATTCCACGATGTCCGACAACGAATCCTAAGAATTTCCCGGAGGTTACGCCGAAGGTGCATTTTAAGGGATTCATCTTAAGGTTAAATTATCTTAATCGTTCGAATACAATTCTCAAATCATACATGTGGTTTTCCTTTACTTTGCTTTTGATGACCACATCATCTACGTAGCATTCGACTTGATTATGGATGAGATCAACAAAAATTCTTGTCATCGCTCTCTGGTAGGTTGCTCCTGCGTTCTTCAGTCCGAATGGCATCACTGTGTAGCAATATACTCCGATCGGCGTTCCGAATGCCGTAAGTTTTTCATCTTCTCGGAGCCATTTTTATTTGGTCGTATCCTCGAAGATCCATCCATGAAAGAGAATATTTCATGTGTCAAGCAATGTCGATCATTAATTCCGGGATCGGTAGAGGTAATTCATCTTTTGGACATGCCTTGTTTAAATCTCTCGAAATCCACACAAATTCTCGATCCGACCATTCTTCTTCCCGACCGGTACCACATCGGCTAACCAAGTCGGGTATTGTTCTTCACGTGACAAATTTAGCGTCTATTAGCTTTTTAACTTCAGCTATGACTTGTTGTTCGATTTCTAGACGCATTCTTCCGGGACCTCGTCCGACCGGAACGAAGTAGGATCCACTCCTAGCTTATGGACCGCGACCTCCGGAGCTAATCCCGGCATCTCATCGTAGCTCCAAGCAAAACAGCTCTTTAAATTCCATTAATAACTTGATTATTTCTTCGTGAGTCTTCTTTATCGAGTAAGGAGCTAACAAAGGTAGGTCTAGGCTCTTTACTAGTACCTAAGTTAACTTCCATTAACTCATCTATTGTAGACTTGATCTCTTCTTCGAACTCTGGAGGAGCGTCTCCAATTTGTAAATCTTCAAGTTCTTCTGTAGCTTCCATGCAGTTTTCATTAGACTCGCAAGTGACAACCAAGCAAAATTCAGTATCGTCAACTGATCCTACTGTGCCGAATCCGAGACCATGCCTTGAATTGGGTGGACGACCGGAGTTATTCCATAATTTTTCAAAATGTTGTGATTGACCTTTTGTCCATTGTCGAGGTAAGACACCAAGTTGAATTAAATTTTGAACACAGGGAGAGTACCACTTAAAAGGCAATTCCATTAATTCTGATGAAGTAGCATCTTCAAATTGTACATTATTTTCAGTTGGAGGAAGGAGCACCACGGTAGAATTCGATGGGCTTTGCACCGCCGCTACGTACCTCTTTTACCACCATACCCTCGATCTTATTAGAATGGATCGGGGTCGTGGTCATAGATGTACATAGTGGTTAATCTTCTCGTACATCGACTTATATTCCTCATTCTTTTCATCTTCGAGAGAGATCCCGAATTGCGGCTTCTTCCGACTTATTGTCGTCGCTTCGTTTCGATTTCTTTTTCTTCTTCGAACTCGTCTTCCCAATCAACGTTGATCATCGGCTTTTCTCGTCCAACCGTCCTGATGTCTCTTCCACAACCTCGTCCCCGGCCTCGACCTCGGATGCGAGTTCTGGAGAAACCTTCACCATCTCGTCGTAAGGGGGTGGTGAGTGACTGTTGGACTAGAACTTCAGGTTCTTTATTGTCTCAAATTTCTTTTGTTTCATTCATTATGGTATCTCTGTAGAAGATTGTTTTCTTCGAAGGTGCGTAATAAGCTGCATCTTCATGGATTCCAATTTCATGTACGGAGAATGGTTGTAAGTCACCTTTGATGCACTGTTCCCCTCCATCGTAGTATTTGATGCACTGATGTAGAGATGATGGTACCATCCGGTTTTCATGTATCCATGGTCAGCCCAATAGAGCGTTGAATGACGTTTCTGAATCAATTATGTGAAATTTCGCGGTTGTCTTTGCTAAGTCACCGGTCTTCATTAGCAGTGTTATTGATCCGAGGGCTCTTTCTCCTTTCCGTCGAATCCTCTTAATAACATTTTGTCTGCTTCGAGCTCGCGAGCATCAATTTCCAAGTATGCTAACGTTCGAAGATTCATTATATTGATTGATGCTCCTAGATCCACCAATACTCTCGAGAGTGTAAACTTCCCAATTGTAACTGAAATGTACAACGATCGGTCAGTGGTCTCGTCGTCCCAAGTAAGTAGGTCATCGTCCGTGAAGGTAACACCTCACTCGTTCCTTTAACGAGCAAACCTCGTCTAAGGAATCTCCCGTCATTCGAGCTAAGAAAATTTCTGGATCAAGTAAGGCCTCGATCGAGCTTCTCTCATCTCCTTCGATAAGATGAGAGCGTCGTAGATGCTCGGCTTGGTCGGTAGTTTCCTAAGATAAGCTAGCACGTTGTAGTCCACTTTATTTCCATGTGTCTCAATTTCTTCCCGAATGGGCATTTCTTCCGCTCGGGTTGGTTCTTCCCGAACAACCACCCGCTTTCCTTTGTCCTTTGGACCCATTCTCGGAGGTAGAACTCTTCCACTTCTTAAGTTGACTTCGTGATTTCTTCCGAATTTAGTATTGGGTTTGCCGGTGTCTTCTCTCGAATCGGAATGACAGTGTCGTTCTGGATTAGCTTCGGAGTCCGAAGGCTCTAACTCTATTGTGATCGGAGCTCCTCGAAACTCACAAATAGATTCATTGCTTGTTGAACTCTCGTAGCCTCCTTGGTGGATGTCTTCTTTGTCATTGTGATCGTCAAGATTATGTATAATTTGAGAATTGTTATTTGTATCAGAATCGATGTCCGGATTAGGTTGGTTGTCGCTAGTTATGTAATCGTTAGAAACAGTCAAAACGTAGCCAACGCCATAACCCTTATCATTATAAGATCCCACCGGAGTGAGCAAATAATCATACAGAGTCAGAGGTTCGAGGGATTTCTCCCCCGAATTGGAAACAACCATCCTAGGATAGGCAGCCCCTAGTCTAGCCTCAGGAGCCTCGACATTCTCTTCTTCAGCAATTTTCTTCTTTTCTTCAATCGTCTCTTGTTGAGGTGGTTCTTCTATCGCAAGTGATAGTGTCGACTTGACAGGTTTAGAACTCTGAATTGAGGCTCGCACCGATGTGGTTTGGATGAGATCCAAAATCTTCTTCGAAGACTTTGTCCAAGCGGTAGTCCATCCATCATCAGTCGCATAGGGATCTATCAGAACAATGAGATCCGTTGAGATAATGTTGACGGAACCTCCTTTCTGGGGTTCCTTCATGTATTCCTTCGGGATCGTTATTTTCCCTTTTCGAAGATTGTCGTTGAGCCAACTTTTGAAGGTAATACAATCTTCTATCTTGTGTCCAAGCATCCAGGTGGTAAGGGCAAAAGTCGGGATCACCTTTCTTGTCGACTTCTTCCGGTTTCTTAGGTTCCGGCAGTTGGAAATCCGGAGTCTTCATCGGATCGCGGAACATTTTCGGCATCGCCTCATTCTTGAACGGATACTCCCTGCTCAGAAGCTCCCTTAAAGTATGTTGTGGCCGAGGCAGTTGTTCATACTGTTGAGATGACTGATAGCTGGGTCGGGGTTGCTGGTAATTTTGTTGAGGTTGCTGATAAATTTGCTGCGGCCGTTCTGGCGGTATTTGTATTGGCTACTTGCCTTTATCGACTGCTGCGACGATCCCGGACTTCTTTTCAAAAGTTTTCATGGCTTGCTCGTCATTCGTTTGCCGATGAAACTTAATTGCTTCGCCTCCTCTGGTAAGCTTCTGGCCTTGCTTAACAACTTCTCTAAAGTCTTAAGAGTAAATCCCTTGAGGAGAAGTGCTATCGGGCCATGAATGCTCTTAAGTAAAATGCCGACTGCATGCTGATCTTGTAGCTGTGGCTCACACTTCATACTTAGATTCTTCTATCGAAGTATGTAGTCCACCAAAGTTTCATTCGGCTTCTGCTTCTCTACCACTAAATCACCTATAGTGATGTGGTGCTGAGCTCCGGTAAATCGCTTGATGAAGAGGTTCTCTAATTTCGCATACCAATCAAAGGCGATCCCTGACAGGCTGCTAACAAATTGTCGGAAGAGTAAAGCATCACTTCCACCGGCATTGCGACAATTGGCATGAAAATGTGAAACATGCTGCCGAGGGTTTCCTGTTCCATCAAAGGTCTTAAATAGAGGTGGTACGAAGCCTTTCGAATATTGGACAGCGTCGAATTCTTCGGGGTAAGGTCTACCCGTCCGAATGGATGTCTCGCTCTTTGATTGTGCCAAGGCTTCTCGCATCTGCTGTTCCACCATGCTCTTGATATCCTTTTCCGAATCATGCTTTGTATCGCATCATTTTTAACCGATCATCCCCGTTGACGGATGTAATTTCCTTTCCTCCATCTACAATGTGAATAACTTACGGGGTGTTTCTCTTGGGGTCGAACCCGACTCGGAGAGCGGCTAGGGCCGCAGCCCATCTCTTCCATCCTCTTTGCCATTCGGGAGATCGTATCATCTTTCTCTTGAAGCCGTATCCTCATCACTTCCGACTCCTCTCTTCTCGCGCCGCAGGAACACCTCGTGAAGCCGACGAAGCTCGTGTTTCAACCATGTTAATTTCTCGCATATTCATCATCCATGAACTCCGACGAGTCGACTTCATCTCCGAATTTTTCTTCTCTTTCTCTTGATAATCGCTGAATATTAGTTCTTAGCTTTTCCATAGCATCTTCTAGTGGTCTTTTCTGTACATCTTTGCAATTGTCATGCGATAGCTGTCGGGTTTCCTTCTCATGAGTCCTCTTCATTGCTGTAGTGCTTTCTTCGGACTCAAGTCTCCTAACGAGACTTTCCTTCTCAGGTTGTTGTTTTAATTTTAATTGTCCGGTAGTGGGACGCCATACCATCCTTCTAGCAGCAGAAGGTCTAGGACCGGATGGTCTGTCAGCCAAATGCTGGAAGGTGGTATCCTCCCTAATTTGTAGTCCTGAAACAACGACGAGCGGACTAGCTTTCATTCTCTTATTCGGCTTTTCTGTAGCGATAGCAGGTTCTACTCGCGGCCCAAGACGGGATTTGGCCGGCACCCGCCCTATCCTTCTTAAAATCTCTGATACAGGGCATTTTTCCTTCTTTGCAAACTTTTCTATCACGGCTTGCAGTTGAGCAAATGGCGTAATTCTAGCCCTTTTCTTACGGCCGTCGTTGAAATATGCAAGTTGAGGCAATGCAGAAGCAATCTTGCGGACATTTTCCTCGTCCTCTGCGGCGAAAAGGGATGGAACCTACTTCCTCCCAAAAGTGGTATGTATTCAGGCAGCGGTGTATACTCGGGCAGTTTTGGGATTTCCTCCAGGAAAGCAACTTCAGCAGCTCCGGCTTCTCTAGCAATCCTTCTACTTCTGTTCCTCCTCTGAGTCCGTGTCAGTGGTGGAATTCTCGAGCTGGACCCGATCTCGAAAACGGAAGGTCTCACAGGAAGATCTGTACCCTCCAAGGTAACAGGTTCATCATAGCTTCCGAATTTCCTTCCCCTTTAGCTTGGCGTGCTGCGGTAGGTGCAGAGACAACTGGACCAGATGGGAGTAAGCAACAATGGTCATTCTACGAACAACAAGCACTCTCTCGCTGGAATCTTTTGCAGAGGAGGGAATTCATGAGTCGACTCGAGGTTAAACTCAATCAACGGCTTCTCGCTCCAGTATTTCGCTCGTGAGTGAAAAGAGAGTGACGTCGGGGATTTTGATGTCGGTGTCCCCGAATCCTTGTTCGAATCGAATGATTCCATTATTAGGTAGTTCGTCCTTGAAAATAGCCAGGTCCAGTCCATTGACAAAGGAGAAGATCAGTTTTGGGGCTTCCATTTCTGCAGGGCAGATTCCAAGTGTCAGTCCTCGAATCGTGCTTCTTCTTGTCGTAAAACTTATGACGAAAAAGAAAGAGTCAGAACATATTTCCGTTTATCTTAATGTATTTGTGGTATTAAAAGAAAATTTATTTAGATAATTGTTTTTCGAAAAGATTTATTCTTTAGGAAGGAGAATTATTAAAAGAAGGAGAGTTGTAGGAAGGGTAAAGGAATTGATTAGGAATTGGAAAATGAAGAGAAAGTCTTGTAGAAACTTCTCAACCCGCAGGACCGCTCCTAAACTAATACCTATTAGGGGTTCACCCCACCTCAGAAATGAGGTAAAAGGATCTCGGAACCTCTCTGTTTAGGGGTGTCTAAACAGTGGCTCCTAAACCCGAGAGAATGTTGGCTATACTCGTTCAAGGTAGAAATGAACATAGTATTCCAACAGAAATGAGGGTAGTTTGATCCACTAGGGACATGGATACACTACCGATTTTTTGAAAGCAGAACTATCTGATTAAAAATGGAGAGAGGAATCCTTCCCCAGCGGAGTCGCCAGAATTTGTCGGCATATTTTTAATTTAATTTAGATAAATATTTTGAAAAGTAGTATTTGATTTTGAAAATAATTTTAAATTTGAAAATTTTAAGAAATGAAATCAAACTGATCTCACATCCCAAATAGTTTATATAAATGAGTATCACACCACAAACCGTATATCTATCCTGGAGAGTAGACACACTGCTTGATGATGGGGCTCGGTTAAATAACCTGGGAGATTTGTGAGATCCGTTTGGTCTGCGAACCAATTTTATAAGCCGACAAGTTCCCCGCTTAATATGAAAGCATTAAACGAGGTTTATATTACTCGGGTTCTTAAAATTTCCTATAAGGGCAAGCCCCTATAGCTAATTACATCTTAAGTGACAGAGTCACCTAAGAAAACTCTCGATAATAATCGTAGTTTTGCTCTCAAGAATTTCAAACTTTAAGTTTTCAAGGGATTGAATTTTGGAATTTCAATAGGAATCGATCAAATTTGGAACATTTTATTTCGGGAATTCAAAGGAAGAAAGGTAGGAGAAATCGCAGCATTCGAAGCGAACTTCGGTAATTTCCGACTATCCTATTGTTTCGCTTCGAATTTAGAAAGACCCTAATGTTTATTTAATGTTTTGATCTTGCCAACTTTTAATTAATTAGGACTTATATTCGTATGATATGATCACACAAATAGCCTCGAAGATGTGAGGGTTTATGTCGTATCAGACGACTACCTCGGAATCCTAAGACCGGTTAGGGCTTAATTTGCAATGCAAATGCCAAACAAAAGATTGAGGATTTTATGTTGCACTAGGCAAACTACCTCGAAGTCCTATGGTTTGGTTATTTAATTCTAAGAAAGTTTTGCTGAAGTAGACTCAAGTTTGCTGATGACGATGGCCATGCTGCCCACCATGCTCCGAGCTCCTTGTTGTTGCAGAGGGTTTAGTTTTAGAAAGTGAAAATCAAGAGATGAGAAAAGTGTTCTGGTTTAGAGAAGGTCTTAATTTCCAAGTGTTTTTTATGTTTTAATTAAAACAAATCTTAAAGTTGATTATAACAACACCGATTAAGATCCCACGGTTCCATCTTTCCGGCATTGTTATTTTTATCGGATTCTCTTAGTCCAGATGAATTTGCTAAACTCAACTAAATGAGTTCCACACTTTCATTTAGACCGTGGGAAATCCCGTTAGTAACATGTAGGTTACATCATCCGAGGTATTCCCGATCATCCAACAAGACGTTTTAATTTAGTTGTAGTTGTAGTTTTGTTTTGTTGGTGATTAAATTATGAGTTGTTTTATATTTTGAAATGTTGTGGCGGTGAAGTTTATCTTGTAATGATTTTTAATTTAGTTTTGGTTTCAATTTTAGGGACTATTCTAAAGGTTTTGGTTTTCATGCAACAGTTGTTTATCATGCAAGTGCATTTGCAATAAAGTAGATTGCAATAAAATAAATGCGTACCTGGAGGGTCTTCCCGTCATCCCAAGCTGCACTTAAAACACATGTTAAAGCATTTAAATATTTCATCAAGTACCTAGGTAAAGCTAAGGGAAGGGTTTTGGTTGTCTACTAAATTCCTAATCCTATAGCTAGTCATCTCTTATGACGTCTAGGTTCTTGTGTTTTGTTTAAGGATGATTTTCGTCACCAAAGAACAATTAAGTTTAATTATTCTTCTAAAAAACCCATCTTATCGATGAAGTGTTTAAGACGAATCTTAAACATCTTTTCAATACTTCTAGGATTATTTTAAGTCCAAGAGAATTTAATTATAGAAGTGAATTAATCATCTAGGAGTTTAAGTTTTGTTATCTTGCTCGATGAATTAGTGACGTTTCGAATATCCTATAAGTGAAGTAACATTTCACTTAATACTCCGTTTAGGAGTTATGACAACAAGAGCTTTTGAGGGCAAATTGATGTTCAAGTGATTTGTAATTTAATTTAATTTTAATTAATGGGTTTTAGTTCGGAATAATGTTCAAGTTGTTTTAGATTTATTTTGAATTGTTTTATGTCTTAGGTGATGTTATATTTAATTTAATTTAATTTAATTTTTAATTTAATTTAATTTTATTTAATTTAATTTGGTTTAGTTTTAATTTTAATTTAATTTTCTTTTAATTTAATTTTAATTTTACTTTTTTTATTTAATTTAATTTAACTTAATATGTTTTTTAATTTAATTTAATTTAACTTAATTTAATATGTCTTAATTTAATTTAATTTAATTTAATTTAATTTAATTTAATTTTTATTTAAATTTAATTTAATTTATATTTTAATTTTAATTTAATATTTTATTTTTTATGTTTTAAAGATGATTTAATTTAATTGTTAAAGTATTAATTTAATTGAAATTTTGGAAGGATTTAATTTAAATGTTTTAACTTTAATTTAATTTAATGATTAAGTCTTTTAGCATTTTAAATCTTGAGTTTGGATTATCATTTTAATTAGTAATTAAATATTATTGAGGTGATTAATTTAGGGATTTTTTTTAAATTAAAGAATAAATCTCTTCCTAATAATATCCCTTTTTTAATAATTCCAATTTTTTATTATTCTTCCAAATTTAATTAATTATTTAATTAAGGTTTATTTTAATTATTTTCAAATTATTTGGTAGGTTTCCACCCTTTAATTACCTAAGTTTCAAAAATCCAAAGTCAACTTAGTATCAAATATTTTACCCACCCTTTTAATTAAACCTAAAATTTTTAATTATAGGTTAAAATTTTAATTACTATTTTTGCCCTTTAAACTTACTAATTCCATAACTCACTAAATTGAGCTCAAATGATATTGAAATTTTTATGTGACTTCACTCACATATCAATCAAGACATTAGAGGAGAAAATGTGATTTTTCTGTATTTAATTTATTTATGTAATTATTTTTGGTGGAAAATAGGGATTTTCAAGGTAAACACAATAACATGACCAAGAGAAAGTTTCTGTCCTTAAGAAAATTATGGGACATTCCTAATGACTAGAGGACCACTTGGACCAATTTTGGTGATTTTTTAAATTATATATTTTTTATTATAATTATTTTGAGTTTTGGAGTATTAATCAATTTAAAAATAAAATAAAGGTTGAAAAATGAATTTTATATTTTTCAAAAATCTCTCTGATATCAAGGAAACCAGAGAATCAATTTTTATAATTTTCTAATTTTTCTTTGATTTATTAGAATTATTTTAGGGAAAATGCTAGAAAATACATTTTTTTAATTTTAAAATTACCTTAGGGCTTTAAAACTTAATATCTCATCATAGAGACTTAAGAAATATTTGGGGTTTGTTCCTAAATGATTAAAATTCAAAATGTGACATTTTGGTGAATTTTATTATTTTTGTGATTTTTATTATTTTTAATTATTAAAAATATTAAAATAATGCAAAAAATCAACTTTTTTAGAAAATTGTAATTTTAATTTTATTAAATTCCCCTCATATCAGAGAGGCTCCAAAACCAATTTGGTGAAATTTTAAAAAGTATTTTGAAAGTTATGAATTTTTAAAGTTTAAGTTTGGCTAAATGGCTTAATCAACCCATTTGATAGAGCTAACCAAGTCCAATTAATTTCAAACTTTTGTGGTGGGTTCCCCTGATCCTAAAGGTCAGTGGAGAATTAATTTCAAGTCATTTTGATGTATGATTAGCTCTAATTAATTAAAGCTCCATTTTGGGTGTTTAAGCCAATTAGGGTTGTTCAGAATGAAATAGCTCAAAAATTATTTTCCCTATGGTCCTCTAGTCATAAGAAATATCATCAAATTTTCCTAGAATTTATTTCTCAACATGCTAATTATTGGAATTAAAATACTCAAAACAGCAACATAAATTTGAAAAATCAATAACTTCTCATAGGGATGGCCTCTGACCTTGGAAAATTCAGGGAATGTTCCCAAGTTTAGAGGCCTCAAAAGCCCTATGGTCTCATGCCATGGTGAATTTCCTATATGCATGGAGAATTAAAACAATGTAGAGAGTAAATAAATTATTAAAAATAAAATACTTAATGAAATTACATGATTTATTTTCCACATTATTCTCCTCTGTTTACTAAGCAAGGGGATATTTTTATTTTATTTTTATGATTTTTCTACACAAAGTTATAAATTTTCAAAGTTCTGGGTATTTAATAAATAGGAAAATCCCTATTTTTCTATTTATCTGAATCGGCGCCGCATCAACCTTAGCATCTCCGAACAGCCAGGCGGCGCTTTCTGGTTCGACGCCGCCATCCAACTCAGCGCTCCAAGGGCCCGCAGCATCGTTCTGTCTCCTCATACGACTCAATCTGGATCGTACACCCGCGCGTGTATCAAATGGACGACATCCGTTCATCGTCCCCAAGCCTCCTAACCCGAGAACCATCCACACTAAATCCTTAATATCTCACTCAATACTTAACGGATTTTGGTGTTCTTGTGCTCTATGGATTCGTCTTGAAGAGACGAACACATCTATACTGGTGATCATGCATCGAAATTAAAGCATTTGAAATAGCTAATCTCCGGAGGCTCGGGATAAAGAGTTAGCTCATACCTTAACTCGCAGAAGTGTGGCTTCGATCCGAGGGTTGTGTCACCTTCGATCGGGTCCAAGCAAGCTCCGGATGAAGTCTCCCGGCTCAGTGAATCGTCCAAGTATGATTTCGACCAAGCCCGATTTCAACCTTCGGATTCCGGAACGGATGGGTGGCCCGGAGAGGGGCTTTCACCTGGGAACTCCTTCTCTTGGTCTCGTGCGAGTTTGTGTGAGTTTAATTTGACTTTGGTGGAGGATTTGGGAGTGTCCTCGTTTCGCTCGAGAATCGAGCTCCAAAATCGAGCTCAATTAGTGGGGATTAGTGGCAAGAGAACAGATGGGGATCAAATGCTCTAGGTGCGGGAGTCCGGAGTGATTTTGGCGCAGTTTCCTTAAGGTTGGTTCAACACCTCTTCATGGCCGAGAGGGGTGAGGTTTAAATAGGAGAGGCTCGAGGGCCTCCTGCGGGGAGTTAGAGATCGGGATCGACCGCTCTCGGCAAGGGAAGAACAGCTGCAATGGCCACCGGGCATGGGGCAACTCGAGCAAGGGAGAATTTCAATGTTTGGCTCCTTCCAATGTCTCGGCCATGGCGTTTTCCGGCGACCCGTGTGGCCGGCTCGCAGCATGAGTCACCATCTCGACTCGCAGAGGTCGTGGCTTGGCAATGGTGAAGTCAATCGGGTTTGGACATGTGAAAAGGAGTCGGATCAAAATGGCATGGGGGCATGGCTATTTTGGCTCTAAATGGGTCAACCCATCCTTTTGGGCTAGGTGCACCACCCAAGGCTTGGTTTAGGCCGAAGAGAAAGTGACTTCGGATCAGCTTGATTAGTGGGGTCAAGTCACAATCAAAGTACAATTAGGATTAAACATGGTTTAGGGGAGACATGGAAAGGGTTAATCTCCTTAAGAGAATGTGGAAAGGATCTCCTCCTTTTGCCCAATGTGGTAAGGTCACATGTGAACAACTCACATGGCTTGCATGTGGCTTAAGAGTGGCTTCATGGCTTATATATGGCTTCGGGAAAAGCGGCTTGGTTTCATGAAAGTGGGTTTAAGGAATTTTTGTATTTTAGTGGACAAATTTCATGAGCTTGATTTGGAACTATTTGTTTATTGATTTTGGAACTTAGGAAATGTTTTAAATTATAGGTATGATGAGAGAAATTTCATGTGGGCTTTTGGAATAAGTTTTGGGCTTTTAAATTTGTTTTGGGTGGGTTTTTAGGGAGGTTTAAGAAAGTGGGCTTTTTTAAGCTTGGAAATAAATTGGTGAATGGGAAATTTGTAAAAGTTTGGGCCAAATAATTGTTGGGTTTGGTTTAGGGATGCGTGATGAGTAATTTGAAACAAATTTGAGGTGGTTTGGGTTTGAATTGGGTTGAATTTGGGCCTTTTGGTAAAGTGGCCAATGGTAGGCCAAATTGGGTTAACTTGGGCTAATGTTGGGCTAATGTTAAAATTGGTATAAAATTAATGTTGAGAAATGTTTGTAGAGCTGTTTCAAAGAGGTTTCAACTTTGGTTGGGTTTGGATTTTGGGGTTTGGGCCTATTTGGGTTAGGTTTAGGTGTAGGCCCATATAAGGAGTTTTGGCTTTGGGTTGAATTTGAGTTGGGTTAGGGTTCAAGTTTTGGGCAAATCATGTTAGTGTTTTGTTTGTAGGGATGTTAGGGAAGGTTTAGAAAAGATTTGGGGTTAATTGGGGTTGAATTGGGTTAGTTTGGGCTAAGTTTGGGTCATGGGTCCAAATTGGGCTTTAAGGTCAAAAGTGAAATTGGATTCAAATGCCAATCAAATTGGGCTTGAATTTGGTCTAGGTTGGTGTTGGGGATATTAAATTAAAGTTTAGAATTGAATTGGACCAGAATTTGGGTCAATTGGGTAGGTTTGGTTTGACATTGGGTTCACTTTGGGTTAAAATGGGTCAAATTGGGGATTTTGACAAAAGTGGGGTAAATTGACATAATTGGCCCATGGTGTAGTTGAATAAAATGAAATTAGGAATATTTGGGATTTTTTGGAATTTTCTGGGAATTTTTGGAATTTTTTGGATTTTGGGTCAAGTGGGGCATTTTGGTAATTTGGAGGGTATTGGGGGTATTTTCTGGAATTTTTGGTATTTTGGGTAAAAATGGTTAATTTGAGTGGTGGGAGGATGTTTAGGATTGATTTTGAGGAATTTTGGAAAATTTGGGTAATTTCAAGGGTTTTCAGAAGTTGAAGTGTCCGGGTCCCGGGTCAAAAATCGAAAATTTAGAAAATCGATGATTGGGTAAATGTAAGTGGAATGAAATCATTTTGGTTGAGCCATGAAGCTATATCAAGCCCACATGAGCCATGAAGGGACTTATTTGAGGCATTCACTATGTTGTTCCTAACCCTCTTAGCCAAGGGCTTAGGGGTTAAGGACCATCCATGTGAATCACCTTCATGAGTCAGGAGGTCAAGTTGGGTATGGGTGTGATTTTAGGAGGTGTGTAAAAGTGTAGTGTGTGTGTAAGTCAGCCCTCACCAGACCACGCCACCCAGGGCAGTCCTAAGGCTAAAGAGTCCTATAGGAACTCATCCTTTAAACTTTCACATTTGATCTCAATCCTCTAGGTGATTAGGGGTCTACAATCAAGTTTGTGGAGTTTGCAGGGAGTTAAGAAGTGGTTTGAATTTCTAAGTGGTGGGTCCCAATTCTAATCCTCTAGGATAGTCAAAGGTGAAGCCTAAGGCTAGATCCTAAGTACTAAAAAAAGGAAGAGAAGACCTCATCAAAAATGAGGTCAACAGTTTAGTGAATCTTGATGTTTCAATTATCCCAATGAGTGGGGTAACCATCACTTGATATTTCATTTATAAATTATGTGTGTGAAGGCTGTTAGGGGCAAATTGATTTGATTAAGAGATTAGCCAATTTAATTTTAGAGTTTGGCTTGTAGTGTTCCAAAATGTTTAATGATGATCATATTTTAATTTTCTAAACTTCATTAAGTCAAATCTTGACTAAGCCCAATTCACTACTAAGTCCTTAAGACTTAATGGGTAAATTTGCAATTTAGGAAAGTTAAGTTATGTGATGCTTTTAATCTTTATCAAATGCATTGAATTATCATTTCATCATTGATTAGTGGTTTTAAATTGGTGAATTATTATCTTGCGAAGTCAAACCCCTCGCCTAAGAATCATTTATTTTTAATCATTCTCCAAATTTCCTTAATTCAAGAAATTACAATTTTACCTTTAATGTAGAGAAGTGTGAGATTGGTTTCCACCATTAAGTCCCTTATATTTGAATCATTAAGATATGTCAATTACGATCATTTGTTACTCATTTCCATTTATTAGGCCTAAATATTTAATTAAGCTTAAATCTCAAAATTAACATTTTGCTCTAAAGGCATATCACTTCATAATTCATTAAATTTAACTCAAATTACTTTGAAAATTTTATTTTACTACACTCATGGGTCAATTAAAACATCAGAGGAGAATATGTGATGTTTCTGGTTTTAATTTAATTTTTATAATTATTTTAATTTAAAATAAGGATTTTCAAATTAAATTCAATAAATTAGACAAAACAAAGAATCTGTTCTTAAAAAAAATTTTGGAGCTTCAACTAGGTCAGAGGACCACGTGGACCAACTTTCATGATTTTTTGAGTTTTAATTTAATTACTAGAATTATTTGTTTGTTTTGAGTATTAATTAAATATAAAAGATTATTTAACTGTAAAATTAAGTTATTTATTTTTCATAAATATCTCTAATTCCAGAGAATTCAGAGATATAAGTTTCATATTTTTGTGATTTATATTTTAATTATTGGAATTATTTTGGTGAAAAGTTAGGAAAAATCCATTTTTAACCTTTTAAAAATTATTTTAAGCCTTTAAAAATTAATATCTTCATTTAGAAAATTAGGAAAATTTTTTTGATTATTTTAAATTGATCAGGAGACCAAATATGACATTTTAGTCTATTTGAATATTTTTGTAATTTTTATAAATTTTTAATTATTTAAATAGTAAAATATTGTTTAAAAATGAAATATTTATTTTAATTCTAATTTTATTTTTCTTAGACTCCTCTAGTCACATAGAACTTTCAAAACTAATTTCATAATTTTTTTACTTATATTTTTATTATTATGATTATTTTAATGGCAAAATTGTCATTTATTTGAAAAAAATCATTTTAGTGATCAAATTAGTTCCAATTGATTTCAAATTTTTATTATTACAGTGGAAAAATTTTTTTATGATTTTTACATTTAAATTTTAACAATTCTAATTTTCCTTCATTTTAGGCATTTAATTATAATTAGTGTCATTCTTAATGAGTTAAATCAATTTTATATTTTTTCTAGGGTCCTCTGACCACAGTGAACCTACCAGAAATATGTTTTGTATTTTTCTTACCATTCTTTTAATTATTATAATTTTTATACCAAAAAAGAGAGGATTGACTTGAAAATTAGGGATCTCAATCTATAGATACCCCCTTACCTTGGAAAAATTAGGGAAGATCCCTAACTACAAAGCCTACAAGCTCTCAAAGCCTTATGTCATGGTGAAATGTTTGGAGTAAATTATGGCCAAATTATCATTTATTCTATTTAATTAATTAAAAATCAATCATAAGTCAAATGACTCAAATTTATTTCCACATTGTTCTCTTCAGTTCATTGAGCAATAAGGAATTTTTATTTTATTTTTGTGATTTTTTTATACCAAGTTATAGATTTTTAAAGGTACTTTGATTTAAATAAATACAAAATAAATCTATTTTTCTACTTAAACACGTGACGCCATGTCATTATCTCCAGCTCTGAAGCCCCCACGTGTCACTCCGACATTTGATGATGCTTTCTGACTTAGCAGCCACACATCTGCGCTTTATGTATCGCTTCTCCGCCAGGAGCAATCAGAGCCCTCCACTGAATACACGCACGATCCAATAGCTTTAGTTCATCATCTTCGACTAGTTCATCCCGAGAGATGTCCACCTTCTAACCCTGAGATCTCGGGCTAGACTCAACCAAATCATCTCGGGTTCGTTCTTATAGACTCATCTAACCTAAGCAAACCTATCTATGCAGCTTATACGGTATGAAATACAGTGTACATGCAAGGAGAATAAAAATAAGCTTGGGCCTTGAGAGCTCAATACCTTTGTCTGAGAGGTGAGGCCTAAATCATAATGGTTCTACACGTTCTTTGTGACCTCACAAAGCTCCTGTAAGCACCAATTTGAGCTCTTGTTGGGTATGCAATAGAACTCTATAACAGGGAGAGGCTCTGTGATGGGGCTTCTATGGGGGATATTCTCCGTTTTGTCATGGGATGGTGAAGAGCAAATCAATTTGAAGTTTGGTGCACTGTGATGTAGTGACAGATAGTGTTTTGGTTTTACGACAAATTTTAGTGAAGAAATTGGTCTCAGGTGGTGGTTGTGGGTAGTTGAGAGCAGGGGGATTGCACTTAGGGGAGTTTAGAGAAGCTCTGGAAGAATTTTGGCAAGTTTTTGCCAAGGTTCAGTGCATGTCACCTTTTGGTCTTGAGGAGCTCAATTTATAGCCACGGCCAATAGGTGGTGCTCAGGGCTTCAATTTAAGTGCAGGGTGATGCTTAGGTGGAGTGATGAACGACACTAATGACCAATTAGAGCTGAACACATTGGATGGGTGTAATGGGTTTGGATTTAAGTGAGGTGGCTCTCGGTTTTGGGGATCTCCAGCGACTAGGCCGGCCGACTGATCCAAGAAAAAAATACTTATTTTTATTCCTTGATTTTTATTAAATTTTAAGGATATTATGCTTTAATGAAAGGTATTTTTGTATTTTTGGATGTAGGTGATACAAAAATATTCAAGAAGGAGAAAAATATGAAAAAGGAGAAAAAAGGAGCAAAAAGGAGCAAACATAGAGCCAAAATACAAAATTGTCGAAATTATCGGCTCGGCGCCTAGGCGCCAGAGTCCGGCGCCTAGGCGCCAGAGTCCGGCGCCAAAGCGCCAGCTCGATACAGAAAACTGTTAAGTTTTTGACGACTTTTAGGCAGTTATTTTGACGATGTGAGTGGTTATTGGACCTTCTAAAAGACTGGCAGTTGTTCCTGGTTTATAGGACATGTGATACAATGTATTTGGACGCTTCAAAACAGTTTTAATCGCGAAGAGGTGCGATCCAAAGTGAAGAGGTGTGAAGAACTGGACACGGTGTCCGGCGCCTAGGCGCTAGACACATCTTCTAGAAGATTCATTGAATGTAGACACATTTTGAAGAGGTGCTTTGAGGCAACCCTTCAAGCCTATAAATAGGAGGGTATTCCTTCAGAGAAAAACGCCCCATCTACCCCCCTATCTAGAGTCTAACCTAGAGAGAATTAGAGAGATCATATTAGGGCCACCTTTTTTCTTTCCTTCATAAATTAGTGAGTTTATTTTAGAGTTTGTATTTAGAGTTTGAAAGAGTTGGTGCATCTGTAGTTCATTAAGCTGTGGAGTCAGTAGGAATCGAAGTTCGTAGGAGAAACATCTAAGATAAGTATTTTTATTTTGATTCAAGGTTTATTTATTATGTTTTGTTATTTAATTTCAATGTGTTCTGAGTAGTTACTTTACTTTCTCCTTTCAACTATGAAAAGATAAATAAGATAATACAAAATTCGTCGGAGAAATAAAAATCATATATTTTCAAAACATTATAATGATATTAATACCGGTTCTTAATTTACTATTTAAATTGACCATTTAAATTGTTAAAACCTGTTGAAGAATTTTGAGACCTAGAAGGAGATGAATTCTTAACTTGTAGATATCACTGTCGGCATATTTTTAGGTTGTGTTGTATTTTGAAAAGGGGTCGCCTAACGTAAATCATGTCGGCGAATTTTTAATTTAATTAAAATAAATAATTTGAAAAGTAGTATTTGATTTTGAAAATAATTTTAAATTTGAAGGTTTTAAGATATGAGATTAAACCGACCTCACATCCCAAATAGTTTATATAAACGAGCACCGCACCACAAACCGTGTATCTATCCCTAAGGATAGACACACCGCTCGATGGTGGGGCTTGATTAAATAAACTAGAAGATTAGTGACATCCGTTTGGTCCGCGAACCAATTTTATAAGCCGACAAGTTTCCCCGCTTAATATGAAAACATTAAACGAGGTTTATATTACTCGGGTTCTTTAAAATTCCCTATAAGGGCAAGCCCCTATAGTTAATTACATCTTAAGCGACGGGAATCACCTAAGAAAACTCTCGATAATAACCAATAATTCTGCTCTCAAGAATTTCAAAGTTTAAGGTTTTCAAAGATTGAATTTTGGAATTTCAATAGGGATTGGATCAAATTTGGAACATTTTGTTTTGTGAATCCAAAAGGAAGAAAGGTAGGAGAAATCACTGATTCGAAGTGAACTTCGGTAATTTCCCGACTATCCTATTGTTTGGCTTGAATTTAGGAAAGTCCTAATGTTTATTCGATATTTCAATCTTGCCAATTTTAATTAATTAGGACTTATATTTGTATGATAAAATCAAACAAATAACTTAGAAGATGTGAGGGTTTATTGTCGTATCGGACGACTACCTCGGAATCCTAAGACCGGTTAGGGCTTTAATTTGCAATGCAAATGCCTAACGAAGAGTCGAGGATTTATGTTGCACTAGAGCAAGCTACCTCGAAGTCCTATGGCTTGGTTATTTAATTCTAAAAAGTTTTGTTGAAGTAGGTTCAAGTTTTGCTGACGACGATGGCCGTGCTGCCCACCATGCTCCAAGTTCCTTATTGTTGCAGAGGTTTAGTTTTAGAAGTCATAAATCAGGAGATGAGAGAAGTGTTTTGGTCTAGAGAAGTCTTAATTTTCCAAGTGTTTTTTTTTTTATATTTTGATTAAAACAAATCTTAAAGTTGATTATAACGACACCGGTTAAGATCCCACGGTTCCATCCTTCCGCATCATTATTTTTATCGGATTCACTTAGTCCGGATGAATTTGCTAAACTCAACCGAATGAGTTCCACACTTTCATTTAGACCGTGGGAAATCCCGTTAGCAACACGTAGGTTACATCATCCGAGGTATTCCCGATCATCCAACGAGACGTTTTAATTTAGTTGTAATTGTAGTTTTGTGTTCTGTTTGTGATTAAATTTTGAGTTGTTTTATATTTTGAAATGTTGTGGCGGTGAATTTTATCTTGCAATGACTTTTAACTTAATTTTGGTTTCAGCTTTAGGGACTATCCTAAAGGTGTGGGTTTTCATGCAACGCTTGTTTTATCATGCAAGAAAAATAAACGCGATTCAGCAATAAAGTAAATTGCAATAATGTAAATTGCTGGAAAATAAATTGCAGGAAAGTAAATTGCAATAATACAAATGCGTACCCTGAGGGTCTTCCCGTCATCCCAAGCCGCACTTAAAACACAATTAGCATACTTAAGCAAGTTCCTAGGTAAGGCTAAGGGAAAGGTTATGGTTTTCTACCAAATTCCTAATCCTATAGCTAGTCATTTCCTATGACGTCTAGGTTCTTTGTGTTTTTGTTTAAGGACGATTTTCTTCATCAAAGAATAATCAAATTCAATTGTTCTTATAAATGTCCTATCATATTGAGGAAGTGCTTAAGAAGGATCTTAAACATCTTTTCAATATTTCTAGGATTGTTTTAAGTCCAAATGAATTTAATTATACAAATGAATTAATCGTCCAAGAATTTCAAGTTTTGTTAACTTGCTCAGGTGAATCTAGGACATTTGAATATCCTATGAGTGAAGTGACACTTCATTTAATGTTTTATTTAGGAGTTATAATAACTAAAGCTTTCAAGGGTAAATTAGTATTCAAATGATTTGGTTTAAGTTAAAGAGTTTAAATTTGGAATAGTGTTCAAGTTGCTTTTAAATTTATTTTCTTTCTGTTTTAGGTGATGTTATATTTAATTCAATTTAATTTAATTTTAATTGAGTTTTAATTTAATTTAATTTGATTGAGTTTGATTTAATTTGATTTGATGTTTAATTAATTTGATTTGATTTAATTTTAATTTGATTATTTAATTTAATTTAATTCAATTATTTAATTTAATTTATTTAATTTAATTTAATTTGATTTAATTCAATTTTATTTAATTAATTTAATTTATTAAATTTAATTTAATTTAATTTAATTTAATTTAATTGTTTAATTTAATTTAATTTAATTATTTAATCTAATTTAATTTAATTATTAAATTTAATTTAATTTAATTTAATTGTTAAATTTAATTTAATTTTAATTTAATTTATCTTTAATTTACTTTATTTTTAATTTTAATTAAAATTTTAAAAGAGTTTAATAATTTAATTAAGTCTTTTAATATTTTAAATTTGAGTTATCATTTTAATTAAAAAAATTGAGTATTAATGATATAATTAGTTTAGGGATTTTTTAAATTAAAGAATAAATCTCTTCCTAATAAATATCCCTTATTTTAATAATTCCAATTTATTATTCCTCCAAATTTAATCTATTATTTAATTAAAGTTTAATCATTTTAAAATTATTTAATGGGTTTCTACCCTTTAATTATTTAAATTTCAATCATCCAAATCAGATTAAGATCAAATATTTTACTTGTTGATTTTTTATTAAACCTAAAGTTTTAATTAAGGGTTAAAAGTTTAATTACCATTTTACCCCTTTAGCTTAATAATTTCATAACTCACTAAATTGAACTCAAATGAACTTGAAATTTTTATGTGACTTCACTCATATGTCAATAAAGACATGAGAGGAGAAAATGTGATTTTTCTGTATTTAATTTATTTATATAATTATTTTTGGTGGAAAATAGAGATTTTCAAGGAAAATTTAATAACATGACCAAGGGAAAGTTTCTGTCCTTAAGAAAATTAGGGGACATTCCTAATGACCAGAGAAGCACTTGGACCAATTTTGGTGATTTTTTGAATTATATTATTTTTATTATAATTATTTTGAGTTTTGGAGTGTTAATTAATTTAAAAATAAAATAAATGTTGAAAAATGGATTTTATATTTTTCAAAAATCTCTCTGATATCAAGGAAACCAGAGAAGCAAATTTTGCAATTTTCTGATTTTTCTATGATTTATTGTAATTATTTTAGTGAAAATGCTAGAAAATACATTTTTTTAATTTTAAAATTACCCTAGGGCTTTAAAATTTAATATCTCACTAAATAGACTTAGGAAAAATATGGGGTTTGTTCCTAAGTGATTAAAATTCAAAATATGACATTTTGGTGAATTTTATTATTTTTGTGATTTTTATTATTTTTTTAATTATTAAAATATTAAAATATTATTAAAAATCAACTTTTTCAGAAAATTGAAATTTTAATTTTCTTAGGTTCCCCTGATATCAGAGAGGCTCCAAAACCAATTTAGTGAATTTTTGAAAAGTATTTTAAAAGTTATGAATTTTTAAAGTTTAAAATGGCTAAGTGACTTAATCAACCCAATTAGTGGGGTTAACCAAGTCCAATTGACCTCAAATTTTTATGGTGGATTCCTCTGATCCTAAAGGTCAGTGGAGAATTGATTTCAAGTCAATTTGATGCCTGGTTAACTCTAATTAATTAAAGACCTATTTTGAGTGTTTAAGCCAATTAGGGTTGTTTTGAATGAACTAAGCCAAAACCTATTTTTCCTAAGGTTCTCTGGTCATAAGGAACATCACCAAATTTTTCTAGAATTTATTTCACAACATGCTATTTTTTGGAATTAAAATACTCAAAACGAGCAACATGCATTTGAAAAATAAATAACTTTTCACGGAGATGGCCTCCGACCTTGGAAAATTCAGGGAATGTTCCCAAGTTCAGAGGCTTCAAAGCCTCTATGGTCTCATGCCATGGTGAATTGTATACATGCATGGAGAATTAAATGTATGCAGAGAGTAAATAAATTATAAAAAATAAAATACTTGATGAAATTAAATGATTTCTTTTCCACATTATTCTCCTCTCGTTCACCGAGCAAGAGGGTATTTTTATTTTATTTTTGTGATTTTTCTACACAAAGATATGGATTTTTAAAGTTTCGATATTTAATAAATACATTAAATACCCTATTTATCTATTTATCCACGCGGCGCCGGCCGAAACATCGGCGACTCCGAAGGGGTACGTGTCGCGCCGTGATTGGGCGCCGCCATCCGAGTCATCCGTCCCGGGCCCCGCGGTTCTCGCACCGTTTCTCGGTCCGACGCCATCCGAGCCGTTCGTCCGCGCGTGTATCGAATGGACCGGCATCCGTTCATCGTCCCCAAGTGTTCTCACCGAGAGCCGTCCACACTAAATCCCTAAGATCTCACTCGATTCTCAATGGATTTTTACGTTCTTATACTCTATGGATTCGTCTCGAAGAGACGAACACATCTATACGGCTAACATGCATTGAAACTAAGGCATTTGAAATGGAGAATCTCCGAAGCTCGGGATGGAGAGTTAACTCATACCTTAGCTCGCGAGAAGTGTGGCTTCAATCCGAGAGTTGTTGCACCTTCGATCGGGTCTCGGCAAGCTCCGGATGAAGTCTCCCGGTCTCGGGAATTGTCCGGATATGATTTCGACCAAGCCCGATCACAAAGCTTGGAGGCCTGGAGCAATTGGGTGGCCCTGGAGATGGGGCTTTTGCTCGGTGGACACCTTCCTTTGGTCCAGTGAAGGTGTAGAGCCAATCAATTTGAGAATTGGCTCACCGTGGAGAAGTGTCCCGGTTTTGGGTGGAATTTCAACTCCGAAATCGAGCTTACGAGAGGAGAAATGGCAGGGGGATCTCACCTGGGGATCAAGTGTTCTAAGAGTGGAGAAGGGTCCGGAACAATTTTGCGCGAGTTTTGGCAAGGTTTGTGCTTGGCTCTCTCCATGGCCGAGAGGGGTGGAGTTTAAATAGGAGAGGGTGGAGGGCCTCCCAGGGGGAGTTGAGGCATGGGATCAGCTGCTCTGGTGAGGAGAAGAACAGCCATGGTGGCCATTGGGCATGGGGCAACTCAGCAGGTGAGAATTTCAATGTTGGCTCACATGTGAGCTCTCGGCCATGGTGTTTTCCGGCGGCTCGGTGGTCGGCCGGGCTGTGCAATGGTCACCATCTTGGTCGGGTGGGTCGGGGCCGGGGTTTAGTGTAGGCAATTGAGGTTTGACATGTGTAAAGGAGTTTGATTTAAATGGAATGGGAGAAGGCTCACTTTGGCTCGGTTTGGGTCAACCCACCATTTCGGGCTTGGTGCACCCTTCCAAGCTCGATTTCGAGCTGAGGGAATCATTTAGGTCGACTTAGAAGGAGTGGTGAAGTCTCCATCCATGATGAGGTGGCTAAACATGGTTTAGTGTGTGACATGATTAAGGTAAAAAAAGGTTAAAGGAGGTTTAAGAAAGAACCCCCTCTTCTTGCCATAAATGGACTAATGACAAGTCAAAGCCCTCATGGCTTCATGTGGCTTCGAGAATGGCTTGTTCATGGCTTCATTTGGCTTGGGAAAAGGTTGATTTGTTTCATGAAAAGGGTTTTAGAAATTTTTGACATTTAGGGGGTAATTTGACATGTGGCTTGATTTGGAATGGTTTAATTGATGATTTTGAAACTTAGGGGTGATTTTGATCAAATGGATGATGAGGGGAAGTGTCATGTGGGCTTTAGGATGATTTGGGCTTTTAAAATTTAATGAAGATGGGTTTTTAAGAAGGTTTAAGGGAAGTGGGCTTTTAAGTTTAAGGATGTGTTCATGGATGGGAATTTTTGTAGAAGTTTGGGCCAAATAGTTGTTGGTTTTGGTTTAGGGATGTTTCATGAATAATTTGAAATAGATTTAAGGTGGTTTGGGTTAAAATCTTGGGCAAATCATGTTAGTGTTTTGTTTATGGGGATGTTAAGGAAGATTTAGAAAAGATTTGGGGTTAATTGGAGTTGAATTGGGTTAGTTTGGGCTAAGTTTGGGTCATGGGTCCAAATTTGGGCTTTAAGGCCCAAAGTGAAATTGGATCCAAATGTCAATCAAATTGGACTTGGATTTGGTCTAAATTGGTATTGGGGATGTTGAATTGAAGTTTAGAATTGAATTGGACCAGAATTTGGGTCAATTGGATAGGTTTGGTTTAACATTGGGTCTACTTTGGGTTAAAATGGGTCAATTTGGGGGTTTTGACAAAAGTAGGGTAAATTGACAAAATTGGCCTATGGTGTAGTTGGAAAAAATGAAATTGGGAATATTTGGGATTTTCTGAAATTTTCTGGGAATTTTCTGAATTTTTGGATTTTTAGGCCAAGAAGGGTATTTTGGGTATTTGGAGGGTATTGGGGGGTATTTTTGGAATCTTTGGTATTTTTGGGTATGGATGATCAATTTGAGTGATGTGGAGATGTTTGGGACTGATTTTGGAAAATTTTGGGTAATTTGGAAATTTTGCAAAAATTTGGGTAATTTCGAGGTTTTGGGTAGGTTTAGTAGGTGTAGGGTCTCGGGGGTCAAAAATTGAAAATTTGGGAAATTGAAGATTGGGTGAATTCAAGTGGGAAGAAATCATTTTGGTTGAGCCATGAAGCCATTTCAAGCCCATATGAGCCATGAAAGGACTCATTTGAGGCATTCACTATGTTGTTCCTAACCTCTTAGCCAAGAGCTTAGGGTTAAGGACCATCCATGTGAATCACCTACATGAGTCAGGAGGTTAAGTTGGGTATGGGTGTGGTTTTAGGAAGTGTATGGAAATGTAGTGTGTAAGTGTAGTGTAAGTCGGCCCCTCACTGCACCGTGCCACCTGCAGGTAGTCCTAAGGCCAAAGAGTCCTATAAGAACTCATTCTTTAAACTTCCACATTTCGATTTCAACCCTCTAGGTGATTAGGGGTCTATGGTCAAGTTTGTGGAGTTTGCAGGGAGTTTAGAAGTGGTTTGAATTTCTAAAAGGCGGGTCCCAATTTTAGTCCTCTAAGATAGTCAAAAGAAAAAGCCTAAGGCTAGATCCTAAGCACTAAAAAGAAGAAGGGAAGACCTCATCAAAAATGAGGTCAACAATCACATGAATCCTTGGGTATTCGAAGGCCTTGTGAGGGTTATTCAAGGTGAAGTGCAAATAAATAGGAAGATGTTATATGTTGGGTGTAGAATTGATAAGTTTTTAGAGTGACAGACTAAAATCTTATAATTTGGTTTATAGAAAAGGAAAGGGTCACTAGTAGGGCCGACCATAGCCACCCTTAGACATCTAGTAGTGTGAGCCTAGATTAACCCATTCTACTAACAATACATCCGGACCTGATCAATAGGCTAGCCAATGTTCTTTGCACCTGGATCAAAGGGTAAAGAATATGAATGCTTCCATTTGGCACAATACCATAAATTTATATACTCCACGAATATTATCATTATCTTAGAAAATTTGGATTAATTGAAAGGGAGAAAGTTTCTTTCTTATTGTTATTTACATCAGTTACTTTATTTCTGCTTTATTATTGCATCTAGTAAATTAATGATATTTTTTTTTTGATTATAAAAGAAATACTTTAAAATAAAAATATTTAAAGATCTATAACTCTCTTCTCGTGGGAACGATAGTGGGGTCTTTGTTTCAAAGCCCTATATTACTTGAAATGATATGTATACTTGCGTAGAACCCCTAGTGTGTAAAATATTTTCCATAAAATTATATTTACATACACTAGCGGCTATTACTATTTATAACATATATTTTTGAAAGCATTAATTAGTAAGTTGATCTTCAGAGGACTTCGGGTCAAGTTTTTGGCACCGTTGCTGGGAAGAAGATTTTAGTACGCATATATTTATATAGGGTCAAATTTTTGGCTCCGTTATCGGAGAAGAAGATTTTAGTACGCATATATTTATATCGGGTCAAATTTTTGGCGCTGTTGCCGGGGAGAGTGACCCGACAGCCGCGCTTAACGCAGTAATGTTTGCTTTCAAAAGATAGCCAAAAAGCTTTGACTCGATTTATAAATAGCGAGTTAGTGTAAAAAATTAATATTATATAAGTAATATTTTTACACACTAGTGGCTACTACGTAAGTATAAGTATCGTTTCAAGTAATATAGGGTTTTTAAATAAAGACCCCAGTATTGATCCCACAGGGAAGATTTATAAAAATAAATTTTCTATAAAGCGAAAGCGAAATATAATAGTAAAAATATTTTTATTTTGATTATAAATTACTATTAATTTACTAGATGCAATTTAAAGAAAACAATAATAAGAAAATTATTTTATAAACTCTATATAAAATAAACAACTTTCTGTCCTTCAATTAATTTAAGATTTTTAAGATAATTTAATATTCGTTGTAGAATTTAATTTATGGTATTGTGCCAAATAGAAGCATTCCTATTCTTTACCCTTTCGATCCAGGTGCAAAGAACATTGACTAATTTACAGAATAGGTCTGGATGTATTGTTAGTAGAATGGGTTAATATAGGCGCACACTTCTAGATGTCCAAGGGTGGTTATGGTTGGCCCTACTAGTGACCCTTTCTTAGTCTATAAATCAAATTATAAGAATTTAGTCTGTCACTCTAAAAACTTATCATTTCTAAATATTATCTTCCTATTTTTTTGCACTTCACCATGAATAGCCCGCACATGGCCTTCGACTACCCAAGGATTCATGTGAAATTTATAAGTTAAGAGTTCTTCTCCTACAAGGTTTTTAAACTCTTCAACAGGTTTTAACAATTCAAACGGCCAATTTAAAAAGTAAAGTAAGATCAGATATTAATGTCATCACAATGTTTTGAAAATATTTTGAATTTTAATTCTCCATCAAATCTTTATATTGTCTTATCTATCTCTTCATAATTGAAGTAAGAAAGTAACTAACTACTCAAAACACATTGAAAATAAATAACAAAACATGATAATTAAACTTTGAATCAAATGTAAAAATATACTTATCTCAAATATTTCTTCTACAGATCTTCTGATTCCTTCTGACTCCACAGTGTAATGAACTCCAGATGCAATAACTTGAAAATAAACTCACTAAACTAAACAAAAGTGGCCCTAAATTTCTTTCTCTTATTCTCTCTCTAAGGATGAGAGATCTTAAAGTAGATAAGAGAAAGGGGTATAATGGGAGGGGCACGTTTTCTGAAGAATTGGACCTCTATTTATAGGCTTCAAGAGTTGCCTTGAGGCACATCTTCAAAACATGTCCACATTCAATGAATTTTCTAGAAGGTCGGTCGGGCGCCTAGGCGCTGGACACTGCGTCCAGTTCTTCACACCTCTTCACTTTGGCTCGCACCTCTTCGCGATTACAACTGTTTTGGAGCGTCCAAATACAATATATCACATGTCCTATTATCAAGGAACAACTGCCAGCCTTCTAGAATTTCCAATAACAGCTCACTCCGTCAAAATAACTGATCAAACGTTGTCAAAAACTTGACAGTTTTCGTATCGAGTTTGGCGCTTAGGCGCCAGACCATATTTTTTTTATACTTTTGGTATTTTGCTCCATTTTTGCTCCTTTTTGCTCCTTTTTCCTTCTTTGACCTTTTTACATTACCTACATCCAAAAATACTAAAAATACCTTTCATTAAAGCATAATATCCTTAGAAATTAATCAGAATTAAGACATAAAGAAATAGGTATTTTTTTATAGATCAAAATCCCCCAAACTTAAATGTTACTTGTCCTTAAGTAACTCTTTTTACTACATAAAATATAACTTTTGAAAATAAAAGATAAATATTTAAGATTCCTTATAATTTTTGATTTTATAAAGTCTTTAGTAAATTATTAACCCAATTTCACTAACTAGGTTTAATTTTAAGAATTTAAAGAATATTTAACTACCAAATCATAAGATTTCAAACTTTTCATTCATTTTGAAAATAATAGAAATCTATTATATTAAGCTTTCATAGATTATTTACAAGAAAAAGATCTTCTTGAAAAATCTCTTCTAAATAAATATTTATGCATAAAAATTAAGTAAAGTATGTATTTAGTTTTCTTCCTATAAGATAATTCAAGTGAAGCCAATTTTTGATTAGGCATTTCCTCAAGCTTCTCCTCTCTATCTTTTTTTTTCTTTTCTTCTTTTTTTTTTATAGAGAGGATTACTATATCTGGATAGCCTGTTATTGATTTGAACTTCACTATCCTTAACTTATATTTTCAAAACTTATACATCTCCACTTAATTATTATAACATAAATAAAAATTCAAAAAGAATTCCAATCTTTTCTTTCTCAAGTGATAATTTTTTATTACTTAATATTTCTAAAATTCTATTATTTCTATCATGAATAGAAAAATTCTTTTTCTCATTCTTCTTTAAGTTAACTAATTCTATTCTTAAAATCAATCAAAGTTAATAAAATTTTGGTTAATTTTCACTATATTGTTTATAATTTCAAAAATAAAAGTGATCTCAAATAAATTCTTCATTCCTTAAGTTATGTTAAAAAGTTTCTATTTTTAAGAAAGTATTAGCTCTTTAAGGACAAATAAAATTTAATTTTGAATGGATTTTCCCTTCCCCCAAACTTAAGTTTTGGTATACTATGATAATTTGAAAGTATGAGAGAAAGAAAATCATAAGTATTTTTAGTAAGTATGTAAAAAAAAAATCTTAAAAAGAAAAATTAACTTCTAAACATGCTTTTATGAATAGTTAAGATAAAATTGAAGCATGTATATAGAAAGGTAAGCAGGCTAATTTTATGATGATATTAAATTTGAAACAGAATTAAAATAGAGCAAAATAATTAAGTACTAAACATTAAACTAAAACAACATATAAACTAATTCTAAATTCAGTCTCAACTCAACAGAATCCTAATACTAAATAGTCTACATACATCAAATACAAAACTAACAAACAATCCAAATAAAACAAACTAACAGAGTTACACATCAAAGAAATCGATAACAACTAATCACTAGCTGTAGCCTCATCATTATCTTCATCACCAAAGGAAAATTATACGTCCTTAGGATCAACAAATGGTGTGAATATAGGAAAAGTAAGAAAACTAACATCATGTTCACCCTTCAGAAATCTAACTAGGGCTTCATCATGCTCATCATCAAAATTACTCTTCCTCTGGGTATAATCAGATAAATGATCTAGTTTTCTATCAATAGTATCCTGCAGTGAGTTTGAAATAACTCCTGCTGCTATTCTAAAAACTGATCATGCATTGATTCCCAGAAATCTGATGGTAGCTCAGCAGAAGTAGAGGGTCTAGAAGTAGAAGGTCTACCTGAAGTATGTGCAGAAGTAGAAGGAGCGGTCGATCTCTTCCCTCGAAGACGATCATAGATACTAACACTCTCCTGCCCAATTTGCTAGTAGACTTCAGCTTCTCCTCAGAAATATCAATAGTGACTCCATTACTAACACATAGTGAATAGATCAAAGATGGAAATCCCAATCCAATAAAAGTGCTCGGATCTCGCAGGTAGACTCCACGTAATCATAAATAATGCTTCCGACATCAATAGGCTTCCTCTCCCGAATGCGAGTAATTTAAGATCGCTCGATCTCTAGTCACTTCACTCGAGTGGTTGGAAGGTAACAATCTTGCGAAATAAAGTTGTTCCATGCTTTAGATACACCATTTAATTCGGAGGATTTGAAGTTTACCCTCTTTCCGTTCTCGATCTTCCAAGATTCAGTACCGTTAGTCAGATAAGCAATAATCATGTCCAAATCTCCCTCAGATGGTGATAATCTAGAATAATAGCACTCAATAGTCGGTGGCAAGCCATAGCATATGTTGATTCTTTCTGGAGTAAATCCTACTCCGATTCCTCTAACAAAGACTTCAGAATCCTCAACATCCAGAAAATTTGCATAAAATTCTCGAACAACCGGAATAACAACAATAGCAGTGAAGAAACAAAATAGTTGCCAGTTGTGCGCAACGATAGTGTTTTCGATCATCTCCCCAGGATGATAAAAACTTCGTTCCGAGATGAACTTTCTTGACGACGCAAGTTCATGGAAGCGAAAATGAGCAGCCGCAGTTGGAAATTTGCTGCTATCAAAATTTTCTCGTCCTTTCCCGCACTTAGATTTTGGAGCCATCTAAACATGAAAGAAAACAAGAAATAATTTAGGAATCAAAGATTTAAACTCTTTTTAAGTTTATAAAACTTAAAATAAGTTTAAAAATCCAAAGAAATAACTAAAAATCAAATATTTTTTCAAATTTTTAGTTCTTAGCAAAACTTAGGGAAATCTATGTTGAAAATAAAAAATAAATGGTTTAAAGTGTAGATCTGACCTTGAGACGAAGAAATCGAGTGGTTTCACGCTCAAATCCTTGATGTTTTGACCTCAAAATGGATCTAGAGGACGTATTTTCGCGAAAATGGGGAAGAAGATGAAGCTTAGGCGTCAAAAATGGCTTTTGGGGGTTTAAATGGTAATTTTCGGGTAGCGAGCCGAAGCGGCGCTTAGGCGCCGAATTCTGGCGCCTAGGCGCCAGACTCGCCTTTCACAATAATTTTTTTTTAAATTTATTTTTCCACCAAAATTCATAAATTCAACTTCCAATTACTCATATTAGAGTAGGGCTTCAGTTTCTAACTTCCACAACATTTTTCAAAAATTTATAAAACTTAAATATTGAATCCACCAATCAAACATAAGGATTTTCAATCAAACTCACTAATTTCCATTTAAAATCTTCAATTTTGACTCAATACATTCCAGATAAGTACTACATTTGATTCATGTTCTTAATACACACTCAATCATAACAAGTTTAAAGCAAATACAACACACATTGAACATGAAAGCAAATATACTAACAAACACATTCGATTCTCTAAATCGATAAAACGACTCAACAAACTATAATAACTATCTCTTTACCAGAATATTCTAATCTTCAAAAGGGAAATTGTGTATTCCACTTGGAAAGAAGACTAACACTCTCGGGAAATCCGTAGCCGTCTTTTCATCAATCCACTTGTTCTTCACATACATTTCAACTTGAGCATCTTGATAAGCCGCAATATGATCAAATTGAAGTTTCATTTGCCATTCTAGATGTTCAACTTGATGAAACATCTCATGAAGGCGATTTCCAATCCTTTTAAAATCTTCTTCAAACTTATCTAAATGACTAGAAATTTTCTCTAAACTTACAACGATGAAACCATTGAAGTAGGGTTGAGGATCCCTTGAGACCTTATCCCTAGCCTCTTCTCCATGATTTCTCCTTTCCATTTCTTCAAAAATTTCTCAAATCTCTCAAGAATGAAATGTAAATGACGTAATTTTGATTGTTTGATGGTTAGGGAAGAAGATGGGTAGATTTAAAGGGGAAAATCGTGTGAAAAACTGAAAATTTTTGGTTTTTACATGACCCAGTAATCGTGGCGCTTAGGCGCCGAATCTGGCTCCTAGGCGCCGGACCTATTGATACATAGTTGATTCTGGCGCTTAGGCGCCGAATTCTGCCGCCTAGGCGCCGGAACTATTTTCAACTCCGTTTCGCCTAATCGTCAAATTTTCCAAATTTCGTTCTCCAAGATAAGTAAATTATACTGGAAAGAGTAATTTAGACTTGATAACTCACATTGTAAACTATCATAATGAAGGTTAACTTGATCTCTTTTTACTCATATTAAAAATAGAGTGATCCTATTTTTAAATCTTACATACCTCAAAATAATTTTCAGCCTAAGTCAACCAAGACTTATGAGCATCAGATTTTTCTAAAGTAATATAAAATTAATCAAGATCGAGGCATAACCTTACATTAAAACACAAAAACACAAGATAATTATGGGTTGCCTCCCACAAAGCGCTTGGTTTAACGTCATCAGCCCGACATAAGTAAATCTTTAATCAGGTTGACTCAATTCATAAGCCTCTTTATAAATCTTTTTAATATCTCCCAAATAAGGTTTCAATCTAAATCCATTTACTTTAAAATTTTTTCCAGTTTTGGGATCTTTAATATCCACAGCTCCATAATGGTATACTTTCTCAACAAAATAAGGTCCAATCAATTTAGATCTTAATTTTCCAAGAAAAAGTCTTAAACGAGAATTAAACAGTAAAACTTTTTGTCCAGGCTAAAAAATTTTTCTTGAAATTTTCTTATCATGCAACATCTTCATTTTCTCTTTATAAATCCTCGCATTTTCATATGATTCGTTTCTAATTTCTTCCATCTCATTTAATTGCAATAATCGTTTTTCTCCCGCTTTATTCAAATTAAAATTAAACTCCTTTATCGCCCAATAAGCTTTATGTTCAAGTTCTACAGGTAAGTGACAATGTTTACCATAAATTAACCGGTAAGGTGACATTCCAATTGGTGTCTTATAAGATGTTCTATAAGCCCATAATGCAGAATCGAGTCTATCAACCCAATCAGTTCTTTTAGGATTAACAGACTTTTCTAAAATTCTTTTAATTTCTCCGTTTGATACTTCGACCATTCCACTAGTTTCGAGGGTGATAAGCAGTTGCAATTCTATGTTTGATTCCAAATTTTTGAAGTAATGATTGAATTCTTACATTCCCGAAATGACTTCCACCATCGCTGATAATTACCTTAGGCATTCCAAATCTCGAAAATATCATTTTCTTTAAGAATTTTGAAACACTTTTGGAATCACAGTTTGGTAAAGCAACAACTTCAATCCACTTTGAAACATAATTAACTGCTAATAAAATATAAATTTTTCCAGATGATGGAACAAATGGTCCAATAAAGTCTAATCCCCATATATCAAAAATTTCAACTTACAATATATAGTTTAACGGCATTTCATCTTTCCTAGAAATATTTCCCATTCTTTGAAATTGATCACATGTTTTCACATATTGTCTCACATCTTTAAATAAGGTAGGCTAATAAAATCCAGAATTTAAAATTTTAAATGCAGTTTTATCTATGCCAAAGTGTCCCCCAAAATTAGAATCATGACATTTTTGAATAATAGCAAAAGTTTCCTCATAAGGTACACATCTTCTAATCATAGAATCTTTACCAATTTTAAATAAATGAGGTTCTTCCCAAATATAAGATTTAGCATCATATTTAAAATTCTTAATAAATTTGTTATCCAAGTCATAAGGTAAAATATTGCTAACTAAATAATTAACAATATCAGCATACCACGGTGTTTTTTATCTTTGAATAACATATAAAGATTCATTACAGAATTTCTCATTTATATTTTATTCTGAAATAATATCATTTTTAATTCTAGACAAATGATCAACATTTTGGTTTTCAGTTCCTTTTCTATTTATTATTTGAAAATCAAATTCTTGTAGAAGTAAAACCCATCTTATAAGTCTAGGTTTAGAATCCTTCTTAGATATTAGATATTTAATAACAGAATGATCACTATGAACTATGCATTTAGTACCAAGAAGATAAGGTCTAAATTTATCAAAGGCATATACTATAGCTAGAAGCTCTTTCTCAGTGGTAGTGTAATTTCTTTGTGTTTCAGTGAGCGTTTTACTAGCATAATATACAACTTTGAAAACTTTCTCATATTTTTGTCCTAATACGACTCCAATTGCAAAATCACTTGCATCACACATTAATTCAAAAGATTTATTCCAAATCAAGTGCAACAATGATAGGTGCGAGTTATTAATTTTTCTTTTATAATATTAAAAGCATTAATACATTCTTCATTAAATTCAAATTGTGCATCTTTTTCTAATAAATGACAAAGAGGTTTAGCAATTTTAGAAAAATACTTTATATATCTTCTATAAAATCCAAGCATGACCTAAAAAACTTCTCACATCGCAATGAGTAGTAGGTGGTTGCAATTCAGCAATAGTTTTCACTTTTGCTTGATCTACTTCCATCCCTTTCCGTGATACTTTGTATCCAAGTAAAATGCCTTCTGTGACCATGAATTGACATTTTTCCCAATTAAGAACTAAATTTGTTTCTTCGCATCTTTTCAGAACTTTGGCTATGTTTTCCAAACAAGATTCAAAAGAAGTTCCAAAGACTGAAAAATTGTATATGAATATTTCAATTCCTTTGTCAATCAAATCACAAAATATTGACATCATACATCTTTGAAAAGTTGCAGGTGCATTACATAAGCCAAAAGGCATTATTCTAAAAGCAAATGTTCCATAAGAACTTGTAAATGTTGTCTTTTCTTGGTCCTCAGGAGTAATAAGTAATTGATAATAACCAGAATATACATCCAGAAAATAGAAATATGAGTGTCCAGCTAATTTATCGAGCATTTGATCCAAGAAAGGTAAAGGAAAATGATCCTTTCTAGTGGCTTTATTTAGTTTCCTATAGTCAATACAAATTCTTCATCCAGTAACTTGTCTTGTAGGAATAAGTTCATTTTTATCATTAACAATGACAAGCTTACTCCTCCTTTCTTCAGAACACAATGAATAGGACTTACCCATTGACTATCCAAAATAGGATAAATAATACCAGCATCTAACCACTTAATAATTTCTTTTTTAATAACCTCTTTCATAATAGGATATAATCTTCTTTACGATTCTATAGTAGGTTTAAAATTTTCTTCCATTAAAATTCTATGCATGCAAATGGAAGTGCTTATTCCTTTTATATCAGCAATAGTTCAACCAAAAGCTTTCTTATAATTCTTTAACACACCTAGTAATTTTTCTTCTTGATCTTTACTCGGCTTCGAAGAAATAATAACGAGTAAAGTTAACGAATTTCCAAGAAAAGCATATTTTAAATGGGAAGGTAACATTTTTAATTCCAGTTCAGTGTTTTTTTAATCGAGGGTAAAAGTATATCATTTTGAGTTATGTCTAAAGTTTCCCAATTATCTTTAATAAAATGAGTCTCTTCTTCTTCTACTATTTCATCTTCACCAGTTAAAAATTCAATTTTTTCTTCAGAAATAACTTTACATTTTTCTTGATAATGTTTTTCAATTAAATAATCAATTATATCCATTCGATAACATTTCTCTTTATCTGGGTACTTCATTGATTTAAGAACACTGAATTTAATTTCTTGATCATTGACTCTCATGGTTAGTTCTCCTTTTTGCACATCAATCATAGCTCGTCCGGTAGCTAGAAAAGGTCTTCCTAAAATAATAGGTATCTCTTTATCTTCTTCCATATCAAGTACTATGAAATCTGCAGGGAAGATAAATTTATCCACTTTAACAAGGACATCATCTATAACTCCTTTAGGATAAGTGATAGATCTATCAGCTAACTGAAGAGTTACAGTGGTGGGAGTAATATCTCCTAAATCCAATCTTCGATAAATAGAAAATGGCATGAGATTAATACTTGCTCCTAAATCACATAAAGATTTTCCGCAAAATTTTTCTCCAATAGCACAGGGTATAGTGAAACTTCCAGGATCCTTAAGCTTTTCAGGTAATTTCTTTTGAATCATTGCACTGCATTCTTCACTTAATGCAACAGTTTCAAAAGCTTCAAATTTTCGTTTTTTACTTAAAATAACCTTCATAAATTTTGTGTAAGTTGGCGTTTGTTCCAAAGCTTCAGCAAAAGGTATGATAATAGTAAGTTTCTTAAAATTTCAAAGAACTTAGAAAATTGATGATCAAGTTTTTACTGTTTAAGTCTTTGAGGAAAAGGTGGTGGTGGTTTTTCAACTTCCACATTAACAGGTATAACAGTTTGATATTGACTAGGAGAGAGACTTTCTTTAGATTTTTCAATCTCTTCAACCTCAATCTTTTTTTCAATTTCATTATGCAATCTTTCTTTTAATTCCTTTCCACTTCTATGTTGCACAGCTTTAACTTATTCATGTTCTTTTCCAGTTTCCTTTGGATTGATTTCAACATTACTAGGAAGTGTTCCTACAGGTCTGTTATTAATTAAAGTAGCAATTTTCCCCATTTGATTTTCAATATTACGAATAGCAGTATTTTGATTTTGTAATCGATTATTCATTTGCATAATTAATTCTTCTATTGATAACTTTTTCTGTTGATTATTAAATCCAGGAGGTTTATAATTTGAATTAACTTGATTATTCCAATTTCAAGTGGGATGAGATTGATTATTACCCCATTGTTGTTGTGAATTGTTCCAGTTAAAATTAGGATGATTTTTCCACCTAGGATTATAATAATTTGAAAAAGGATTATTTTTACTTGCAATTGCTTGTAAAGTTTCAATAGTATGAGGATCTTCAATATTAGCAGAGTTATTATGCGAAATATTAATTGCAAAATTATCTAATTTCTTAGATATTGCTGCAACTTGTGAAGCTAAGATAGAAAAGGCTTCATTATCCTGAATACTAGCCATCATTTTAGGGTTAATCCTTTCGGAAGGCCATTGAAAATTGTTATTAGCCATTTCTTCAATTAAAGTGTAAGCTTCTTCAAATGATTTAGACATCGAAGAACCTCCAAGATAGCAAGCATCAATAATTGATTTTAAAGATCCAATTAATCCATTATAAAATGTTTGAATAATCAACGAATCAAGTAAAGCATGATGAGGACATTTTCTTAATAGTTCTTTAAATCTTTCCCAAGTTTCATATATTGTCTCCCTCGTCAAATCGACTAAACGAAGTAATATCATTTCTTAATTTAGCGAGTTTTAGAAGGAGGAAAATATTTAGCAAGGAATTTTTGTGTCATTTCAGCCCATGTTTTAATAAAACCAGTCGCTAATGAGTTTAACCACATCTTTGTTTTATCTCTTAAAGAAAAAAGGAAAGAGTCTAAGTCTAATAGTATCATCAGAAACATTGTTATATTTAAAGGTAGCAAAAAGTTCTAAAAAACTAACAAGATGTAAATTTTGATCCTCATTTGGTGATCCACCAAATTGATTATTTTGCACCATTTGAATAATAGCCGGTTTAAGTTCAAAAGAATTAGCATCTACAGTGGGTATTTGAATACTACTATGAAGTTCATCAACGGTAGGGTTAACATAATCCCTTAATGGTTTATAAACATTTTGATAATTAAGTTCAATTGGATTTTGTAAAGTAGCCATTTCTTGAAATTTTTGACTTTGTTTTCCATTTTTAATTTTTCTAATTATTATTTCCAATTCAGAATCTAAAGGTATTAATCCATCAGAACCAAATCTTCGCATAAAACAAGCAATAAAATTTAACTATTTTATTTCTTTCTTCCTTTCGATTTCCTCCCGTAACGGCGCCAAAAACTCGACCCGACCGCCGCGCTTAACGCAAAGAATGTTTGCTTTCAAAAGATAGCCAAAAAGCTTTGACTCGATTTATAAATAGCGGCTAGTGTATAAAATTAATATTATATAATTAATATTTTTACACACTAGGGGTACTACGCAAGTATACGTATCGTTTCAAGTAATATAGGGTTTTTAAACAAAGACCCCGTATCGATCCCACAAGGAAGATTTATAGAATTAAATTTTCTATAAAGCGAAAGCGAAATATAATAGTAAAAATATTTTTATTTTGATTATAAATTACTATTAATTTACTAGATGCAATTTAAAGAAAACAATAATAAGAAAATGATTTTATAAACTCAATATAAAATAAACAACTTTCTTTCCTTCAATTAATCTAAGATATTTAAGATAATTTAATATTCGTTGGAGAATTTATTTTATGGTATTGTGCCAAATAGAAGCATTACTATTCTTTACCCTTTGATCCAGGTGCAAAGAACATCGACTAATTTATAGAATAGGTCCGGATGTATTGTTACTAGAATGGGTTAATCTAGGCTCACACTTCTAGATGTACAAGGGTGGCTATGGTCGGCCCTACTAGTGACCCTTTCGTAGTCTATAAATCAAACTATAAGAATTTAGTCTGTCACTCTAAAAACTTATCAATTCTACGCCCTTTAAATATTATCTTCCTATTTATTTGCAATTCACCATGAATAGCCCGCACATGGCCTTCGACTACCCAATGATTCATGTGACATTTACAAGTTAAGAGTTCTTCTCCTACAAGGTTTTTAAACTCTTCAACATGTTTTAACAATTCAAACGGCCAATTTAAAAAGTAAAGTAAGATCAGGTATTAATGTCATCATAATGTTTTGAAAATATTTTAAATTTAATTCTCCATCGAATCTTTATATTATCTTATCTATCTCTTCATAATTGAAGTAAGAAAGTAACTAACTACTCAGAACACATTGAAAATAAATAACAAAACATGATAATTAAACTTTGAATCAAATGTAAAAATATACTTATCTCAAATATTTCTTCTACAGATCTTCTGATTCCTACTGACTCCATAGTGTTATGAACTTCAGATGCAATAACTTGAAAATAAACTCACTAAACTAAAAAAAAGTGGCCATAAATTTCTCTCTCTAATTCTCTCTCTAAGGATGATAGATCTTAAAGTAGATAAGAGAAAGGGGTACAATGGGAGGGGCATGTTTTCTGAAGAATTGGACCTCTATTTATAGGCTTCAAGAGTTGCCTTGAGGCACCTCTTCAAAACATGTCCACATTCAATGAATCTTCTAGAAGGTCGGTCTGGCACCTAGGCGCCGGACACCGTGTCCAGTTCTTCGCACCTCTTCACTTTGGCTCGCACCTCTTCGTGATTAAAACCGTTTTGGAGCATCCAAATGCAATGTATCACATGTCCTATTATCAAGGAACAACTGCCAGCCTTCTAGAATGTCCAATAACCACTCACTCCGTAAAAATAACTGATCAAACGTTATAAAAAACTTGACAGTTTTCGTATCGAGTCTGGTGCTTAGGCGCCAGTTTCTAGCGCCTAGGCGGTAGGCCATATTTTTTATACTTTTGATATTTTGATCCATTTTTGCTCCTTTTTGTTCCTTTTTCCTTCTTTGACCTTTTCACATTACCTACATCAAAAAATACAAAAAATACCTTTCATTAAAGCATAATATCCTTAGAAATTAATAAGAATTAAGACATAAAAAATATGTATTTTTTTATAGATTAGAGAGTAGAGGAAAACTTTTAGATTTTAAGTATTTTTATTTTATTCATTTTTCTTTATTATAAAAAAAACATATATATTATAATAATATTTATTTTAATTCTTGCTAATTGACTTTTTATGCGTAGTTCTGGATCTGAAGGATTATTACCTTTAGATTCTAGATTAGAAAGAACTGCTAGAAGAATTAAAAAAGGAAAACAAATTCAAAAATTTCTAGAAATAACTAATTTACATAACAATTTAAAAATCTAATTGAAATTATTGATCAAAATGTTTATAAACCATTAAGGAATTATGCTAATCCTACAGTTGATGAATTTCATAGTAGTATTCAAATACCCACTGTAGATGCTAAGTCTTTTGAACTTAAACCGTCTATTATTCAAATGGTTCAAAACAATCAATTTAGTGGAACACCAAATGAGGGTCCAAATTTACTCCTTGCTAGTTTTTTAGAACTTTGTGTTACCTTAAAATATAATAATGTTTCTGATGATGCTATTAGGCTTAGACTCTTTCCTTTTTCTTTAAGAGATAAAACAAAGATGTGGCTGAACTCATTAGCAACAGGTTCTATTAAAACATGGGTTGAAATGGCACACAAATTCCTTGCTAAATATTTTCCTCCTTCTAAAAATGCTAAATTAAGAAATGATATTACTTCATTTAGTCAATTTGACGGGGAGATAATTTATGAAACTTGGGAAAGATTTAAAGAACTATTAAGAAAATGTCCTCATCATGCTTTACCTGATTGGTTAAATATTCAAACATTATATAATTGATTAATTGGATCTTTAAAATCAATTATTGATGCTACTGCTGGAGGTTCTTTAATGTCTAAATCATTTGAAGAAGCTTACACTTTAATTGAAGAAATGACTAACATTAATTTTCAATGGCCTTCTGAAAGGATTAATCCTAAAAGAATGGCAAGTATTCATGATAATGAAGTCTTTTCTATTTTAGCTTCACAAGTAGTAGCAATGTCAAAGAAATTAGATAGTTTTACTATTAATATATCACATAATAACTCTGCTAATATTGAAGATTCTCAAACTATTGAAACTTTACAAGCTATTGCTAGTAAAAATAATCCTTATTCAAATTATTATAATCCTGGATGGAAAAATCATCCTAATTTTAACTAGAATAATTCACAACAATGTAGGTAATAATCAATCTCATCCCACCGGAAATTGGAATAATCCAGCTTAATTCAAACTATAAACCACCTAGATTTAACAATCAACGATAAAAAGTTATCTATGAAGAATTAATTTTACAACTAAGTAATCAATTACAAAATCAAAACACTGCTATTCGTAATATTGAGAATCAAATGGGACAGATCGCTAATTTAATTAATTTTAGACCCCTAGGAACACTTCCTAGAAATGTTAAAATCAATCCAAAAGAAACTGGAAACGAACATGAACATGTTAAAGTTGTACAACCTAGAAGTGGAAAGGAATTAAAAGAAAGAATGCAGAATGAAATTGAAAATGAGATTGAGGTTGAAGAGATTAAAAAATCTAAAGAAACTTCTTCTCCTAATAAAGATCAAACTGATATTTCTATTAATATGAAAGTTGAAAAACCACCACCACCTTTCTCTCAAAGACTTAAACAACAGAAGCTTGATCATCAATTTTTTAAGTTCTTTGAAATTTTTAAAAAACTTACTATAAACAACCTTTTGCTGAAGTTTTGGAACAGATGCCAACTTATGCAAAATTTATGAAGGATAATTTAAGTAAGAAACGAAGACTTGAAGCTTTTAAAACTATTGCATTAAGTGAAGAATGTAGTGCAATAATTCAAAAGAAATTACCTAAAAAACTTAATGATCCTAGAAGTTTTACTATACCTTGTGCTATTGGAGAAAAGTTTTGTGGAAAAGCTTTATGCGATTTAGGAGCAAGTATTAATCTCATGCCATTTTCTATTTTTTGAAGGTTGAATTTAGAGAGATTACTCCCACCACCGTAACACTTCAGCTAGTTGATAGATCTATCACTTACCCTAAAGGAGTTATAGAGGATGTTCTTGTTAAAGTAGATAAATTTATCTTCCCTGTAGATTTCATTGTACTTGATATGGAAGAAGATAAAGAAATACATATTATTTTAGGAAGACCTTTTCTAGCGATCGGGCGAGCTATGATTGATGTGCAAAAATGAGAATTAACCATGAGAGTTAATGATCAAGAGATTAAATTTAATGTCCATAAATCAATGAAGTACCATGACAAAGAAAAATGTTATTGAATGGATATAATTGATTATTTAATTGAGAAATATTATCAAGAAAAATGTAAAGTAATTTCTGAAGAAAAATTTGAATTATTAACCGATGAAGATGAAGAACTAAAAGAAGAAGAAACTCATTATATTAATGATAATTGGGAAAATTTGGACATAACTCAAAATGATATATTTTCACCCTCAATTAAAAAAGCCTCTGAACTAGAATTAAAAATGTTACCTTCACATTTAAAGTATGCATTTCTGGGAAATTCATTAACTTTACCTGTTATTATTTCTTCTGAGCTAAGTAAAGATCAAGAAGAAAAATTAATAGGAGTGTTAAATAATTATAAGAAAGTATTTGGTTGGAAAATTTCTGACATAAGAGGAATAAGCTCGTCCATTTGTATGCATAGAATTTTAATGGAAGAAAATTTTAAACCTAATATTGAACCGCAAAGAAGATTAAATCCTATCAAGAAAGAGGTTGTTAAAAAAGAAATTGTTAAATGGTTAGATGCTCGGAATTATTTATCCTATTTCGGATAGCCAATGGGTAAGTCCTATTCATTGTGTTCCAAAGAAAGGAGGAGTAACTGTCATTGTAAATGATAAAAATGAACTAATTCCTACAAGACAAGTTACTGGATGACAAATTTGCATTGATTATAGGAAATTAAGTGACGCCACTAGAAAGGATCATTTTCCTTTACCTTTCTTGGATCAAATTCTTGATAAATTAGCTTTACACTCATATTTCTATTTTCTGGATGGATATTCTGGTTATCATCAATTACCTGTAGCTCCTGAGGACCAAGAGAAAACAACATTTACAAGTCCTTATGGAACATTTGCCTTTAGAAGAATGTCTTTTGGTTTATGTAATGCACCTGTAACGTTTCAAAGATGTATGATGTCAATATTTTGTGATTTGATTGATAAAGGAATTGAAATATTCATGGACGATTTTTAAGTTTTGGAACTTCTTTTGAATCTTGTTTGGAAAATATTTCCAAAATTCTGAAAAAATGTGAAGAAAGAAACTTAGTTCTTAACTGGGAAAAATGTCAATTCATGGTCATAGAAGGCATCGCACTTGATCACAAGATTTTACAAAAAGAATGGAAGTAGATCAAGCAAAAGTGAAAATTATTGCTGAATTACAACCACCTACTACTGTTGTTGATGTTAGAAGTTTTTTAGGTCATGCTGTATTTTATAGAAGATATAAAAAAGATTTTTCTAAAATTGCTAAACCTCTTGGTCATTTATTGGAAAAAGACGCTAAATTTGAATTTAACAAAGACTGTGTTAATGCTTTTAATATTTTAAAAGAAAAATTAATTACTGCACTTTTCATTGTTACACCTAATTGGAATAAATCTTTTGAATTAATGTGCGATGCAAGTGATTTTGTAGTTGGAGCTGTATTGGGACAAAAATATGAGAAAATTTTCAAAGTTATATATTATGCTAGTAAAACTCTTACCGAAACTCAAAGAAATTACACTACTACTGAGAAAGAGCTTCTAGCTATAGTATATGCCTTTGATAAATTTAGACCTTATTTTCTTGGTACTAAATACATAGTTCATACTGATCATTCCGCTATTAAATATCTAATGTCAAAAAAGGATGCTAAACCTAGACTAATAAGATGGGTTTTACTTCTACAAGAATTTGATTTTCAAATAGTGGATAAAAAAGGATCAGACAACCAAATTACTGATCATTTAACTAGAATTAAGAATGATGTTATTACTGAAGAAAACATAAATGAGAAATTTCCTGATGAACATTCATATGTTATTCAAGGATACCAAACACCTTGGTATGCGGATATAGTTAACTCTTTAGTTAGCAATATTCTACCTTATGGATTGGATGAAAAATTTGTTAAGAAATTTAAAAATGATGCTAAATATTATATTTGGGAAGATCCTCATTTATTTAAATTGGGAAGAGATTCTATAATTTGAAGATGTGTACCTTATGAAGAAACTTTTGCTATTATTCAAAAATGTCGTGATTCCAATTTTGGAGGACACTTTGGAGTAGATAAAACTGCATTTAAAATTTTAAACTCAGGATTTTATTGGCCTACTTTATTCAGAGATGTGATACATTATGTTAAAACATGTGATTGATGTCAAAGAATGGGAAATATATCCAAGAAAGATGAAATGCCTTTAAACTATATATTGGAAGTTGAAATTTTTTATATATGGGGTTTAGATTTTATGGGACCATTTGTACCATCATCTGGAAAAAAAATATATTTTATTAGTAGTTAATTATTTTTCAAAGTGGATTGAAGCTATAGCTTTGCCTAACCGTGACTCCAAAAGTGTATCTAAATTTTTAAAGAAGATGATTTTTTCAAGATTTGGAATGCCTAAGGTAATTATCACCGATGGTGGAAGTCATTTTAGAAATACAAGAATTCAATCATTACCGCAAAAATTTGGAATCAAATATAAAATTGCAATCGCATATCACCCACAAACAAGTGGAATGGTCGAAGTATCGAACGAGAGAAATTAAAAGAATTTTAGAGAAGATCGTTAATCCTAAAAGAACCGATCGGGTTGATAGACTTGATTCCGCATTATGGGTTTATAGAACGGCTTATAAGACACCAATCGAATGTCACCTTACCGGTTAGTTTTTGGAAAAACTGTCACTTACCCGTCGAACTCGAACATAAAGCTTATCGGGCGATAAAGGAGTTTAATTTTGATTTGAATACCGCAGAGAAAAATGATTATTGTAATTAAATGAGATGGATGAAATAAGAAATGAATCATATGATAATGCAAAAGTTTATAAAGAGAAAATGAAGGTATTACATGATAAAAAGATTTCAGTGAAAAATATTTGAGCCTGGACAAGAAGTATTACTATTTAATACTCGTTTAAGACTTTTTCCTGGAAAATTGGGATCAAAATGGATAGGACCATATATAATTGAAAAAGTATACCAATATGGAGCTATGGATATTAAAGACCCCAAAATGGGAAAAATTTTTAAAGTTAATGGATTAAGATTAAAGCCTTATTTGGGAGACGTTAAAAAGATTTATAAAGAGGCTTATGAATTAAGTCAACCTGATTAAAGAATTACTTGGTTCGGGCTGACGACGTTAAACCAAGCGCTTAATGGGAGGCAACCCATAGATTTTATTTTTAGTGTGTTTTTACATTTTTATTGTATGGTTATGCCTTGGTCTTGACTAATTTTATATAACTTCAGAAAATTAAAAATTATCATGAAGTATATAAAGTTTGGACTTTGGATCACTCCATTTCATATGTGAGTAAAAAGGAGATCAAGTTAACCTTATAATTGTGTTATTGAGATTATTCTGATCTAATCATTATAATTTATCTATTTTTGGAGAACAAAACCTTGAAATTTGACGTTAGGCGAAACGGAGTCGAACATGGTTCCGGCGCCTAGGTGCCAGAATTCGGCGCCTAAGCGCCAGAATAAGCTGTGTGTCGATGGGTCCGGTGCCTAGGCGCCAGATTTGGCACCTAAGCGCCACGGTTACTGGGTCATGTAAAAATCCAAAACTTTATGTTTTTCACACGATTTTCACCTTTAAATTAACCCATCTTCGTCCTCAATCCCTATACAATCATTATTTCGACCCATACACTCCATTATTGAGAATTAGAGAGGATTTTTGAATAAATGGAGAGGAGAAATCTTGGAGAAGAAGCTAGAGACAAAGGTCCAAAAGATCCTCAACCCTACTTCAATGATTTCATCGCTGTAAGTTTGGAGAAAATTTCTAGTCGTCTTGATAAATTTGAAGCGGATTTCAAGAGTATTGGAGATCACCTCCATGAGATGTTTCATCAGATTGAACATCTAGAATGGCAAGCGAAACTTCAATTTGATCATCTAGCGGCTTATCAAGATGCTCAAGTGGAGATGTATGCGAAGAACAATTGAATCGACGAGAAAATGACTACGAATTTTCCAAGAGCATTAGTGTTCTTCCCAAGTGGGCTGAATATTTTTCCTTGCCAAGATAATGGAAATTGGATAGTGATTTGGTGAGATCGTGATTTATCTAGTGAGTCGTTGTATCGAAGTAGTGAATTGATTGTGTTTGTTTGTGTATTTGCTTTCATGTTCAATGTGTGTTGTATTTGTTTTCAAATTGTGTTGTTTGATTGTGTGTTAGGACTTGAATCATTATATTATACTTATTTGAAGTGTATTGAGCTAATATTGAAGATTATAAATGGAAATTAGAGGAGTTTGATTTAAACCTTGTGTTTGATTGGTGGATTTAATATTTAATTTTTAAAATTTTTTTGGAAAATGTTTTGGAAGTTAGAAACTGAAGCCCTACTCTAATATGAGTAATTGGAAGTTGAATTTATGAATTTTGATGGAAAATAAAATTTTTAGAGTGACTTTTGTGAAAGGCGAGTCTGGCGCCAGAATTCGGTGCCTAAGCGCCGGTTCGGCCTGCTTACCCGAAAACTTCATATAAACCCCATTAGCCATGGATGACGCCTAAGCTTCATCTCCTTTCCCATTTTCACGAAAATACACTTCTTAGATCCTTTTGAGGTCAAAACATCAAGTATTTGGGCGCGAAATCACTTGAATTCTTCGTCTCGAGGTCAGATCTACACTCTAATCCATTTATTTTTGATTTTCACCATAGTTTTTCCTATGTTTTGCTAAAAACTGAAATTTTGAGAAAAATTTTGATTTTTAGGTATTCTATTTAGATTTTTAAACTTATTTTAAGTTTCTTAAACTTAAAAAGAGTTTAAATATTTGATTCCTAAATTTGTTCTTGTTTTCTTTCACGTTTAGATGGCACCGAAATCTAAGCGAGGGAAGGGACGAGAAAGTTTTAACAGTAGCAAGTTCACGACTGTGGTAGCGCATTTTCGATATCACGAATTTGCAACGTCGAGAAAGTTTATCTCGGAGCGAAGCTTTTACAATCCGGGTGAAATGATCGAGAACACAATCGTTGCGCACAACTGGCAACGATTCTGTTATTTCACTGCTGTTGTTGTTATTCCAGTGGTTCGCGAATTTTATGCTAACTTTTTAGATGCGGAAGACTACGAAGTCTTCGTTAGAGGGGAGTAGGATTTACTCCGGAGAGGATCAATGTGTTTTATGGACTGCCACCTACCATCGAGTGCCACTATTCTGGATTATCTCATCTGAGGGAGATCTTGAGATGATTATTGTTTATTTGACTGACGACACTGGAGCCTGGAAGATCCGGAATGAAAAATGGGTGAACTTCAAATCTTCTAAGCTAAATGGTGTTTCAAAAGCTTGGAATTATTTTATTTCTGCTAGACTTCTACCTTCCAACCACCTGAGTGAAGTTACCATAGAAAGAGCTATCCTGAACTATTGCATTCAGGAGAGGAAGCTGATAGATGTCAGCAATATTATTTATGATTCTGTGGAGTCTACTACTAGATCCAGTACTTCTGTGGGACTGGGATTCCCATATTTGATCTATTCTTTATGTGTTAGAAATGGAGTCACTGCTGATATTTCTGAGGAGAAGCTGAAGTATACCAAGCCAATTGGGTAGGAGAGTGTTAGTATATATGATCGTCTTGGGAAGAGATCGACTACTCCTTCTACTTCTGCACACACTTCGTGAGACCTTCCACTTCCGCACCTTCTACTTCTACCGCTCGAGCCACCATCTAGTTTTTGGGAATCGATGCATGATCGGCTTATAAAGTAGCAAGCATGAGTTATTTCAAACTCACTGCAGAGTTGATTCTATTGATAAGAAAATCGATCATTTATCCGAGTATACCCGGAGGAAGAGTAGTTACGATGCCGAGTATGATGAAGCTCTCGTTAGATTCCCGAAGGGAGAGCATGATGTTCGCCTTCCTACCTTTCCTAGTTTCTCACCATATATTGATCCTAAGGATGTTGAGTTTTCTTTTGGTGATGATGACAATGACGACGCTACAGACAGTGATTAGTGGCCTGATTTACCTCTGAGTTGTGCTAAGTTTGTTGTTAGAGTAGTTCGTTTGCTAGTATTGATTGTTCTTTGTTGTTTGCTAATTTCGATTTGTTTATTTACTTTGTATGGATTGTTGGGTGTTGAGATTGGTGTTAGAGTATTTTTAATGTATTGTGTTTAAGATTATAATTTGGATAAATTTATGTTTATTTCTGTTTCAGCTTACTGTTTAGTAGTTAGTATTGTTGTTCTATTTCTGCTATTATAAGTAGTATAGTCATTTAATTTAATTAATAATGAGTCTGTTTACTTTTATACCTGCTTCATTATTTCAGTATTATTCATAAAAGCATCTGTAGAAGTAAATTTTTCTTTCTAGAACATTTTTCTTTTTTTTCCTACTTATAAAAATTCCTTTTTAAAATTATGTTTTTCTTTCTCTCATACTTTTAAAAAAAAAAATTCCATGATAGACCAAAACTTAAGTTTGGGGGAAAGGGAAAATACATTCAAATTTAAATTTTATTTGTCCTTTAAGAACTAATATTTTAAAAAAATATATATATAAAATTTTTTTTTAACATAACATGAGGAATGAAGAATCTATTTAAGATCACTTAAATTTTTGAAATTATAAATAATTTAGTGGACTTAATAAAAAATTTTAATAACTTTGATTTATTTTAAGAATAGAATTATTGAACTTAAAGAAGAATAAGATTAAATTTTTTTTCTATTCATAGTAGAGATAATTGAATTTTAGAAGTATTAAGAAATAAAAAATTATAACTCAAAAAAGAATAGATTGAAATTCCTTTTGAAATCTATTTATGTTATAATAATTAAGTGAAAATGTATAAGTTTGAAAATATAATTTAAAGATGGTGAAGTTCAAAACCATTAACAGGCTATCCAGATAAAATAATCCTCTTTTTTAAAAAAAAAGAGAGAGAAGAAGCTTGAGGAAATGCCTAATCAAAAATTGACTTCACTTGAATTAACTTATAAAAAGAAAACTTATTACATATATTACTTAATTTTTATACATGTATTTTTATTAGAAAAAAATTTCATGAAGATCTTTTTCTTGTGAATAATTTATGTGATCTTAATATAATAAACTACAATTATTTTCGAAGTGAATGAAAATTTTTTGAAGTCTTATGATTTGGTAGTTAGAATATTCTTTAAATTCTTAAAATTAAACTTAGTGAAATTTGATTAATGATTTACTAAAGCCTTTATAAAATCAAAAATCATAAGAAGTCTTAAATATTTAACTTTTTATTCCAAATGTTATACATTTTATATAGTAAAAAGGGTTACTTGAGGACACTTAACGTTTAAGTTTGGGGGATGATCCAAGAAAAAAATACCTATTTTTATACCTTGATTTTTATTAAATTTTAAGGATATTATGCTTTAATGAAAGGTATTTTTGTGTTTTTGGATGTAGGTGATACAAAAATGTTCAAGAAGGAGAAAAATATGAAAAAGGAGCAAAAAGGAACAAAAATAGAGCCAAAATGTAAAATTGTCAAAATTACTGGCCTGGCGCCTAGGCGCCAGAGTCCGGCACCTAAGCACCAGCTCGATACAGAAAACTGTTAAGTTTTTGACGACTTTTAGGTAGTTATTTTGACGGTGTGAGCGATTATTGGACCTTCGTAAGACCTAGCAGTTGTTCTTGGTTTATAGGACATTTGATACAAAGTATTTGGATGCTTCAAAATGGTTTTAATCGCGAAGAGGTGCGATCCAAAGTGAAGAGGTGAAGAGAACTGGACGCGGTGTCCGGCGCCTAGGCGCCAGACACACCTTCTAGAAGATTCATTGCCTTTAGGCAACCCTTGAAGCCTATAAATAGGAGGGTATTCCTTCAGAGAAAAACGCCCCATCTACCCCCCTATCTAGAGTCCAACCTAGAGAGAGAATTAGAGAGATCATATTAGGGCCACCTTTTTACTTTCCTTCATAAATTAGTGAGTTTGCTTTAGAGTTTGTATTTAGAGTTTGAAAGAGTTGGTGCATCTGTAGTTCGATACGCTGTGGAGTCAGTAGGAATCAGAAGTTCAGTAGGAGAAACATCTAGGATAAGTATTTTTATTTTGATTCATAGTTTATTTATTATGTTTTGTTATTTAATTTCAATGTGTTCTGAGTAGTTACTTTACTTTCTCTTTTCAATTATGAAAAGATAAATAAGATAATACAAAATTCGTCGGAGAATTAAAAATCATATATTTTCAAAACATTATGATGAGATTAATACCGGTTCTTAATTTACTATTTAAATTGGCCATTTAAATTGTTAAAACCTGTTGAAGAATTTTGAGACCTAGAAGGAGATGAATTCTTAACTTTTAGATATCACATGAATCCTTGGGTAGTCGAAGGCCTCGTGCGGGTTATTCAAGGTGAAGTGCAAATAAATGGGAAGATGTTATATATTAGGCGTAGAATTGATAAGTTTTTAGAGTGATAGACTAAAATCTTATAATTTGGTTTATAGAAAAGGAAAGGGTCACTAGTAGGGCTGACCATAACCACCCTTAGACATCTAGTAGTGTGAGCCTAGATTAACCCATTCTACTAACAATTCATCCGAACCCGATCAATATGCTAGCCAATGTTCTTTGCACCCGGATTAAAGGGTAAAGAATATGAATGCTTCTATTTAGCACAATACCATAAATTTATATTCTCCATGAATATTATCATTATCTTAGAAAATTTGGATTATTGAAAGGGAGAAAGTTTCTTTCTTATTGCTATTTACATCAATTATTTTATTTCTTCTTTATTATTTTATCTAGTAAATTGATGATATTTTATTTTTGATTATAAAAGAAATACTTTAAAATAAAAATATTTAAAGATCTATAACTCTCTTTTTGTGGGAACAATAGTGGGGTCTTTGTTTCAAAGCCCTATATTACTTGAAACGATACGTATACTTGCGTAGAACCCCTAGTGTGTAAAATATTTTCCATAAAATTATATTTACATACACTAGCCGCTATTACTATTTATAACATATATTTTTGAAAGCATTAATTAGTACGTTGATCTTCAGAGGACTTCAGGTCAAGTTTTTGGCACCGTTGCTGGGGAAGAATATTTTAATACGCATATATTTATATTGGGTCACCGGCAGGATGGAGCTGGTGGCCAGGATGATCAGGGAGCTCAGTGGGACTTAATGGTGATTAACATTAAGGTTTGATGGTTGAGGGTAAGGATCTCCTTTAGTTTAGCTCAAAATGGGAAGAGATCCTCTAATTTAGGGGAACCCTAGTCCATGGCCCTTGTGGATTGCTTAAAGTGGATCTGGAGTGGTTCCTAGGGTCCACTTGATGGATGTGGGAGGTTTGGCTTGGTCAATTTAGCTAGGCTTTGGTGACATTTGGCTTTTGGTTCAGTTAGGGTCACTTTATGTTCAAGCTGGGCTAGGTTGGGTTTGAGCTTAACTTGGGTCCAATTGATTATTCAAATTGGTGTGTATGATTGTCATTAAGAGTTTAGAGAAGGATTGGAGTGGTTTTGAATTGATTTGGAAGGTTAGGCTTGATTTGGACATATGGCCAATTTTGGGGACTTTGGGTTAGGCTTGATTTTGGATTGTGCTAGAGCTTTGGTATGGTTCAATTAATAGTTCAATCAGGTCAAGAGGAATGTTATAAAGAGTTTTGGATAGAAATTTGGTCGAAATTTTGGGATTAAGAAGTTTAATTTGGTGACATTTGCACATGTGGCTCATTTAAGGCAAATTTGAGGATTTTGACTTGGGTTGGATTTAGGTGAGGTTTGGGCTTAAATGTGGGTCAATTGGTGAATCCATTTGGTGTGTATGGATGTTAGAAGGAGTTTAGAATTCAATTTGGGGAAATTGACTTGGCTAGGGGGTTAAATTTAGGGGATTTTGGGTACATGGTCAAAATTGGGGTTTTTTTATTTAGGTTGAAATTGAGTCAAATTGGGCTTGGATTTGATTTGAATTAATTTTAAGCATGGTGAATTTGAGTTTAGGAATGAAATTGGGAAAGATTAGGGTTAATTGGGTGGACATTGGAGGTAATTTGGATATTTTGGGCCTTGAGGGACAATTTGGGGATTTTAGTTAAAATGGGCCAGTTTGGTCAAATTGGGTCCAATAAGGTGATTTTAATCTATTTTGGGGACATTGGGGAAGATTTTAGAATTTTTTGGAATTTTTAGATTTTGAGGAACATTTCAGTAATTTTATCTATTTTGGGGGTATTTTGGGAATTTTGGTCAATTTGAGTGTTGGGGTCATTTTGGAATGATTTTTGGAGAAAATTGAGTAATTTGGGCAATCTTGGGGATTTGGTCAAAATTAGAGTTGTTGGGGAAATTTGGTAATTTCGGGGGAAGTTTAGGGATCAAAGGGTCAGATTTAAGATTTTGGGTGAAATTATGGATAATTGAGGATGTCAATGGTGATACCCACCTATTTGAGCCATGAACCAAGTGAAATCCAATCTTGGATCCTCCATGTGTTAGTTCTAACCAAACCCTAGCCTAGGGCTAAGAGCTTGGGGAACCACCCACGTGAGTTTCCAAAAGAGTATGAGATCAAGTTTTGGGGAGTTTGGTTTAGGTTTTGGGTAGTGAGTGTAAGTGTAGTGGAGGTGTGAGTGTGTGGGAAAGCTTGATCAAGATCAGAACACCCAGGGTTAGTCCTCAGGCTTGACCATCCTATAGGGGACTCCCCTTGAGCTTCCTAATATTTGGTCTCATCCTCCTAAGTTCTTAGAGGTTAGACTTAAGCATATGAAACTCCAAGTGAAGTAAAGAAGCTGTTTGAATTTCTATGGGGTAAGAGTTCCATCGCTAGTCTTCTAAGATAGTCATCAGGAAAGTCAGATGGCTAGATCCTAGGATTTTAAGAAAAGTTTAGACCTCAAAAAAAGTGATGTCAATAGTAGGTAGATATATGTTCCTTGTTGGCACATAATTTATTACTTAATTTTATCAATCCTTTTACTGGTTATGCCATGATCTTCATTTTACTTTTCTTTTGTAATGAAATAGATGCATGTTTAGGAATTTAGATTTGCTTAGAAATTCTCTTATTTCGTAAATGTGATGACATTTTCACCGGATATTTACTTACTTTATTTACTATAGAAATTCTCTTATTTCACCACTTGTATTGTTAAAATTTGTGGAGAAAACTTATAGACCCGAAGGCCTAAGATTTCTTAACTAGTAAGTATCACACTTCACGTTGGAAAGAGTAGTGGCGATTGTCAGAGGGGGAGTGCAAATAAATAAAGAGATAAGATTTAATGAGATTAGAATTGGTGTTTCTAGACTGATAGACTAGATTCTTTATTAATTTGGTCTAAAGTTTGGCAAAGGGGTCATTAGCAGGTCCTATAAAGAGGACAAAGTGGGTAATCTAAGAGTGAGAGACTAGAACCTACCCAACACAGCTATACATGCCAACAACAAAATTTAGATTAACAAATGTTCTTTATGCACTTGACAGAGGTAAAGAATATATATGCTCCTATTTGTCAGTACTACATTAAACTCTAAGCATTTCATTCCTTCACATTATCTAGGATGCTGTGTGAGAAAGGTAGTTTTTAATTTCCCAAAATTCTCTAAACCTACTTCTCTAGTTAGGTTTATCTTTAGATTTATGTTTGTATTTAGGAGTCATTACTAGAAAAACCACTTTAATCAACATTCCAAACTCGGACCTGATAGTAGTAGACTAGAATTAGCCTAAGGGATTTCTTACATCACTTCTTTGTGAGATCGATACTGGGGTCTTAAAAGAAATCCCTATATTACTTAAAACGATATGTATACTTGTGTAGTACCCCTAGTGTGTAAACTATTTTCTAACTTTTATAATATTTCATTTTTATGCACTAGTCTCTAAATATAAATTGGGTCAAGTTTTTGGTAGTTTTTTGAAGCTAAATTACTGTGTAATTACGGGTCGGGTCAGTGCTGCAATTCAATCCAAAACTGGCTCTAGATATATGCTAGACCAATTGGTTGCTTGGATTGGCGTTGGGTTAGGTTTAAGTGTGCGAGAGATGGAGATTTTGAAAGGGATAGAGGTTTTAGGACCTTGTGAAGTTATTGGGAGGGTTAAATTGGAGTTTTGTGGGGGTGTACGTAAAGGTTATTTAATACCCTAGTTTTAAAGGGAAATTTAGGGTTGTCTGGTGGCTTAGGTGGCTTGAGGATGGTAGAGGTGGCCGCTAGGGTTTGTGGGAGAATAGTTTATGTTCAAGAGGAAGGTTTGTTGTGGCCTTAAATAGCCATGGGAGCCCATGGGTTGAGCTCTGGCTTGCTTTGGGATCTATGGTAGATTTTCAAAGAATGAGTAGAGGGATTTCAGAGGCTTGGACTGTGGGATGTGAGCTTTCTCCATTTTTGATGTTTTGACCATGGTGAGCTCCAAAGGATATGTAGGTGGCAAAGCAGGATCTAAGGATGATTTGGGAGGGCTTGGGCTTGGTCGTTGAGCTCAGTTTTAGTCTTCCATGACTCTCCTTGAGCTTATTTTGGGTTGGTTGACCAAGGTGACACTTTGTGGCCCTTTTAGTTAAGTGTGCATGTTTTTTTTTGTTAATGTTTCTTATAAGCTTTAATTATTTTAGTTTAATATTTAAAATAATTATTTCCATTAAAGTGGTACTTTGTGACACTTTGTGGTACTTATTATAGTTGATGATGGACAATTATCCCAAGAGTTTAGGGTAAAAAAAATCTTCTTTGAAACCCTAAACCATATTGGAGTTTTTCAAATTAAATTAATCACATTAAATGTTAGGTTTCTAATATTTTTTATATCCAAGTAATATCACTTGTATCTCTACGTTGATACACTCAAAATCCTAAAACTTTTATAAATTTACTTACTGAAAATCACATTTTATAAGGGCCAGTTTTGGATTTCAGTGGTAAAATTTTGTAAAATAATTCTCAAATTCTGGAAGATGATCTTCCATTTTTAGACTGAATTATCGACATAACCTTCTAGTTGATATGAACAAGCATCTTGAGCTCTCAGATCTTGCCCCGCTGATATTTATAAATCAATATTTTTAAGGCCCGAGACGTATAACCTTACAGTTATAAATTATGATGAGAGTTCAACAAGCAATATATTTCTTATTCTCTGACAACAAATGACCCATTCTTGAATGAAAATATCATGTTCAATATTTAAGAACATACATCAAGGAGCTTGCTTCATATTAGTACTTGATCATGTTTTGAGTTTAGGGACTAACTTTTCGGGCACTCAGTTGATCACTAATATGGCAAATGTTCTCAACCTTCAAAGATAACTTAGTGAGGAAGTTGGCTTCATTTTCACTTAAAAGTAAAAATTAAAAGGTATCTTAAGAATTATATCCCTCCTTAAGCTAATTCCTTCGATTTCATTTCACTGAAATTATATTTTTCTTCAGAAAATTTCATGGATTTAAAAAAAAATCAACTTTGAATTTGAGACTGGTTACAATAGAACTCCCTAGAAAATGGGAAAAAAGAAAATTTTTTTGAAGATTCATTAGAAATAGTGTATGATAGGGTGACTGTAACTTCCAACTTTGTAAAAGGGTTCAAAGATAGTGAGGATGGAAAAGAAAAATCATATTGGATGATTTTTTGAATGTGAATGACTTAGATCCGAACATTTATTTTCATTAAGACCCTGTCTATATTGTAATCTTTCTTTAGAGGTACATTTTTTGTTTTATGAATCAATAAATTGATCAAGCCAATTTCTTTTCTCTTTGGTTCCTTCTATTCTTTATTACTTTTATATTTTCTTTTTTACTTTCTTTTCTATTTATATTCTTACATTTCTGTAGATGCCCCTTTAATTTCATGGTCTTTTCAAAAGGATTCCCAAAGATATTTCTAAATTAAAGTATAGTTTTATTCTAGTTCATGTAATTCTTATTTGACTTGATGTGGATGGATGACTCAAATCAACATGAATTCCAAATGACAGTGAATTACATTTATAGAAACCTAAAATTGGAAATGAATTAACTATCACACAAGAGTAATTTTTTTTTTCAAAAGTGTGAAATTCTAAACAAATCTTTAAGATAATCTTGTTCCTTTCTTATGAGCAAAATTATTATATGTAACTTAAACATCTACAAACATGTCTTGCATAGGAACATTTCGTAAAGGTGTAGGTTCTCTATTAAATTTAACAATCATATTTTAATTTTCGCTTTCACATTTACTGATAAGATAGTTTATGCCACTGTAAATTTTAAATTTTATAATCCTTTATGAAAAGAAAATTCTGGTACATCTATTCAGGCTTAGTGGTAATCGAAGCTTTTCCTTTTCAAGTGTCATAATTTTGAGAAAAGTGTAAGCTGAGAAATGAGTTTGGTATACACTAATAATAGAGTTTATACTATTCCAAACTTATTTCTTCTCCCCTTAAGTGGTTCTTCATAAATTCATGGATTAACTTGTAAAATAAGTCTTTGAGCTTTGAGATAACTGCAAGGAGAGATTTCATACTTCACCTTAGATAATTAGGTGGTTGTTCTAATTTTAAGGAATAGTTCTAGATAGTCATAAGAGTTAAACACACTAAAGAACAAAATTTTCATACATTAATGATTAGAAATAATATTATCCTTAAAAGCAAAAATAAGTTCCTTCTTATATTACAGTTATCAAAGCCTTAACTAGGTTTAATGAAAATCACTAATAAATGTGAATTAAAACTTGATTCAAAGAAAGAATGTGATTGTGTAAAAGATATCCTCTTTGTAATTGAATCATAAGCATAATGTCGATAACTAATCAATTTAGATTTTAATTTTCTTATTCATTCCATTTCCAAAGAAGAAAATTAGCTCAGAGGATGAGATATTTTTTTGTAGATATATGTCATTGGCTAATCTTTGAATCATATTGAATTTATAATCAAACTTTTTTGAAGGAGAACTCAATAAAAGAAATTATTTTATTTTAAAAAAGTTGGACATTTCCCACAAGTTGAATGGAAGAGGGTTTTAGTTTTAAAGTTTTTTTTAGTTTTAGCTTAAAGTTTCATGTTTAGTTTTAGGTTAATTTTCAAAGAGTTTTGGATTTAGGGAATTGTTTTGAGAAGAAGCCAATAAAAGATAAAGATAAACTTGAATAGTAATGTCAGGAGGCCCTAACCTAAACTAAGGTGTAGAATCACAAGTAAGGAGGTCTGATAAAGAAGAACTTAAAGCTTGCTCACTATACATGGTTTAAATAAGAAGTTGGTGGACCCCAAATTCAATGATGAAATGAAAGGAAAGTCTTACATGAAAGAGTAGTTATGGTCTATGAGGGAAACATGAACACTAGTGAATTATAACAATACAAGCCAATGCTACAGATGGATAGATAACTGTTCCCAACAGAGTTGCCAAAAAAGCATGTTGATGTTTGTTGTGTTCCATAATATTTCTAGAAAGATTTTTTATTTAAAAAATTTGATACATAATTTGAAGAATATTATATCTTTTCGATAGTTAGAAATCTTATCTTGAAATGGATCTATTCATTCAAATGATAAAAATTCTTAAGATTTATGGTTTTATGTTAACTAGAGAATTTTTTTCTACTTTATAGATGTAAGATAAAATCATTTTATCCTGAGTATGGTATTTCTACAAGGGCAAACACTTATAGTTAATTACATCTCAGGAGTTATGGAGACCAAAGAATGTTCTAGATTAAAGTATTGACCTATATTCTTTTAGATTTCAAAGTTGGGTGTGGATTTCAAGGTTAAGTATTTTGAAATATTCAACTAAGAATGTTTTAGAATTTTGAGGGATTTATTCTTGGAATTCAAATGTTGAGAATTAAAGTCCAATGATGATGTATTGTGCAAAGACTCCATACAATGGAATAAAAAAAATTCAAGGAAGATGGTGTATAGTGTGGATTTAAAAGAGAATGATCATTGAAGAAAATTTCGATAGAATTTGTATGGTTTAAAAAATTTGATTTTAAAGATTTAAATTGAAATTTTGATTTTGACTTGAAAGTTAATATGAATTGATTAATTTGAAAAGTTAGGTTTGAAAGGTTTTATTTAAAAAGTTCTGATTTGATGGTTTTGATGTTTAATTTGATTGGCCGAAAAAGATTTCTTAATGGAAGTTAAAAAACTAATCCCTAAGATATTTTAGAACTTATAAGTAGACTAAACAGGTAACCTGACCTAAATTTTGGTATGACATCCCCTGTCTAAGATGCCCAAGAATATTAATCATTGGTTATCTTAGGCTATCAACGGACCAGATAGAACTAGATCTCCATTGGAACAATAGTGATGGTGAATGTAGATCTTCTTAATCTATTTGTTGGTTAAAATATTTTTAATTAGTAACTATGTATTACGTCATCCTATGACACATACACAGTCAAAATGGGTTAAAAGCTTGGGGTTTATATGTCCTAGTCCTCAACACTAATTACAGACACCTAATAAGCTAACATAGGCTTATAGACTAAACTATTCTAGGGGTATGTTGATCCTAGGTTTTATTTAAAAGTTGACTCACATTTGATCCCTAAGTATGGTTTTGATGTGTATCAAATATACAAGTTATTTTTAGAATATCGTTATCCTTAATTTTATTGATATTTGTGATTGTATATGCAATATTCAGATATTTAGATAATTTGGGAAGCAAATGAAGTAGAACAGACTCAGAACGGGTTGACCAGAGCTGAACCGAGCTACTCACCCTCTCACTTGTCTTGGACACCCCTTTGTCAGACCTGAAACTTAGGCACTAGCCTTGGAGGCTTAGGCACTATGGGACAATTGCCAGCATTTAGGTGCCAAAAACATACCACGCAGACTTTTTATGTCAAACAAAAAATCAATTTTAACCTCTAAAGATGAAATATATCATTTTGTATATATAGTGGCGCAAATATATAAAAACTGAAGTTTATGTATTTGATATATGAATACATAAGAATAGAGTGGTATATGTAAATCTTCCTATTAATAAAAGTTGAATGATTTTGTGGCTCTTTCTTCATTCTCTTGGGCTTTTCTTGGAGTAAATCTCGTATCTTTCCCACTTTACAACTGATTATTGTTAAAAAAAAAAAATTAGCTACATGCCGATTTGGTTCTTATTATTGTTAATGCTTTAGATATATCGGGTCTATTGTTCAAAGTAATGGTGATATACATGGGGATGTCATTTGTGAAATTCAAGTTGGTTTTTTGAAGTGGAGGGATGCTTCGTGTGTGGTAGAAAAGTACTGCTTATACCGAAAGAAAAATTATACATGATGATGGTGTACAATGCTCTATAACGCATAATGTTAGCCTTTAAAATAGACAAAATGTGAAATGAATATATTCGTAATAGGATTGTTGTAGCTCCAGTGGCGAACAAAATTAGAGAGAGTCATCTCAGATGATTTGATAACATTAAACGTTGACCATCTGTTTATCAGGTTATGAGAGTATATGTTTAGATTCAATTTATGTTATGAATGACAGAGGTAGACCTAGAAATATTTGGGCATATTGCATAAAAAATTATCTTAATTTTTTAGAATTAAATGAAAATATGACACTCAATAGGATGTAACGGAGAAAAAGGATTCATGCAACTGACGCGACTTAGGAGGATAAAAGCTTGCTGCTTTTGATGTTGTTGTTGTTGTTATTGTGTACCGGTATAGTTTCTTAAATGTCAGTGTAATGAGTCTAGCATATGTGATTCAAAGAAACTCATTTTACTACATACAAGTGACATTATTTAAGTAAAACGTTATTCTATTCAATTAAGTATTTTTCTCTTCCATAAAATTAATTTTTCTTGGATTTATTATCTATGCATCCGCTTTAGACAAATATAGACGATCAATGGTGCCCACCGTCATTTCCTTCCATCAATCGACATCAACGCTTGCAATCGCTCAACTATTAATATTTGCCTTCAACTAATGTTATGATTATGATCATCCAATGACTAAGGGTGTAAAGAATTAATCAAACATGTCTCTTGATCTGTACTTAATTAAAAAAATTCAGGCTCGGATTAGGAATCTTACCCCATTTAATTTAGTGAGTTAGGTTTGAGTTGACCTGCCAACCCGAAATCGATACCCAAACCCTAAGTTGACAGTAAATCGACCTACCAACCCAAAATTTACTTGGGATTAACTCGAAATCAACCCAATTTCAAACATAATAACTATTATGTTTTACGTTGAATATGTTATACGTGCGGATTTAGTTCGACATGTGGAAGGCGGTTTAGTTCGGGTTAGACTTATTAGCCCTTTTAATATTTGGGTTTAATTTGTGTCATATTGTTTCGTGCCTGATCAGTTTGAGGTTAGACCTGAACTCGAACCATTAACCGAATTGACACCCATACTGAGGATCGTTGTCGTTTCTTGATTCCATTAAAACTTATCACCCTCACTATTTATTTAATAGTTGCACTAATCTCTGATTCTTTATTTAATGGAAAGTGTGACTTTTAAATTGTTGTGTGCTAAAACTTTTCAATGATGGAAAAATTTCGTCTTAGCTCAATAGAAATATAAAATACACACACAGATAAAAATGAAAAATAGAAAACAACAATTTTTATATGAAAAACCCATAAAAAAGAAAAAATTATGGGGACCTAACATATATAATCCACTATTAAACTTAAAGTTACAAAATTATTTTCTTATCTTTTGCTAGAAAAGATAAGATTATAATAGTCCATTATATAATTGAAGTGACAAAATTCTTCTATTCTCCCTAATTAAAAAAAGTTGGGGTTAGAAGATTATAAATATTTGCTTGTAAGCTTAAATGTCAGATAACAACAGCCTAGAGATATTAGTCGTGCAAAAATAGCATAGAGATGATAGTCAGACAATAATATATGTATAACATTATTTGTGCAACAACAACCATAGTTAGGTTATAATAGTCATTTGTGGTGGTGCACGATCATGGTTGGGGTGGTCGTTGGCTTCAAACTTATTTCATGAGTTTTGATTTAAGATTTAGTTCACTTTCCTTTCCCTTTATGAAGAATGGGGTTCTACTTGTAAATTTTAAGATGAGCATTTGATAAATATGGCAAAAAATTTAAAATCGCTCAATTGGATGATCTTTTCTACTCATTTAATAGCAGGCTATGTTTTTGAACGGTAAATTGCTTTAGCGACTTCAAAATAAGAGTTTTAATGACTTCAAAATTAAATAATATTTGGCTCAATGGATTCCTCCCATCAAGTCGTTTGATTTGAATATAAACATCTTAAGTTCAAATATTAATTAAAATTTTGATTAAATTTTTGAAGCTTTTATTTAGTTTTCAAGTGCTTAATATGGGTTAATTAAGTCATTTTTAAGGTCGTTAGGTCTTTATCATTGAAATGTCTTTTTAATTAAAAATTTGTTGAAATTTTAGCTCAAATGAACTTGAAATTAATTGAAAATTTTCTTTTAAAACACAGTAAGATTGTGGTAATGGTTGTCCAAAAGCTTATTCTAGAATAGCTCGTGTTCATGATTGTGTTAGAATCATTTGTTAAATAAGCAAGCTGAATATAAACAAATTGTTTAAGCTCAAATTATAAATAGGCGGAGCGCTAAATATTGTTTTAGCTGGAAAAAAAATTATACATGTATATACATATATGTATATATATATATATATATATATATATATATATATATATATATATATATATATATATATATATATATATATATGATTTTTTATACATCTATAAATTTTCTTACACCATAATAGGAGATCAACTAATCAACACAAATTTTATGTTAATAAACTATATTTGGCTTGAAGTATCATCAATTAAATATGACTGAAAATGTTTGAATTTGAAAAGAATACGATATTTTAATGAACTACTAAAGTTGTGAGGAAAGTTTTATACTAAATAAGTTAACAAGAAAAATATTTAATTAAGATTATTATAAATTATCAGGTTAAACAATGAGATATGCTGATTTTAAAATATTTTGTGCTAAATGAAGTTAGTTGACAAATAATGAGTAAAGTTGTTCGTAATTAAAAAAATCCAAGGAACGTGCCAACTATTCTTCACGTTGTGAGACAGCATCAGTTAATGAACCACATGGGGTTCCTATAGAATTGCAAAGTGATGCTAAAATCATCCCTTAGTGACAGAGAAATGTTATAATCGCACTGTAGAAATCGTCATACTGTTTTAACGGAGAATGCTTGATTTTATTAATTGATTACGATAAATATTTTATATATATATATATATATATATATATATATATAAAATTGGTGTGCATTAGTGTACTGTAGTGCAGAGCCAGTCTCTTCGAAGCGCCGTAATTCCCCTCAGTCCCCCGTCCGAATCCTCCCGTGAATAGGGTGTGGTAATCATATTTAGAGCACACCGCGCCTAGCACCCGGACCTACTAGGGGTTAACGCAAAAGGGTTGATCGACTCAATCTTAATATATATATATATATATATATATATATATATATATATATATATATATATATATATATATAGTTGAATCTCAGATTTACTGGGAAGTCCGGAAAACATGCCTGAAACGTTCTATTAGGAGGCAATTAAGAGAGAGTGAATGAATGAACAGTAGTAGCCAAGTAAAATGCGTCATTTATCTATAATATAGACCTTTATTTATAAGCATAAGTTCTAATATTACAAAGGTACATAATAACTCTGTAATCATTAAACTTTCACGGGGGCTTTTGGCAATTTACAAGATTATTTGCATAAACTAAAACTTGAGACATAATGGATCGATAAGGTCGTTGATTGTCTGGTTGGTCTTGGTTCGATCGATTCATGGTCCGAAGAAGTACTTCCATCGATCGTTTTGAAGGCTAATGACCGTCTTGAAGGGCTTCCTTTTGGTTTGAAAATATATTTTCTCTTGTGTTGCTCATCTAGAAACGATCGTCTATTGCTACATCTGATTGGTTGTGCTTCCTTATAAAATAACCCATCTATTTTGAGATTCATGCAGAGACATTCTTATGTGTGTGTGTCTTTCTCTCCATTAGGAGAAAAAAATTATCCGCAGGATCTTTCAGACCAGACGATCATGCGTATTAATTACATGTGTTAGACCATTTGACATAAAAATGTGTTCAATCTGAGATGAGAAAGATGCTTGTGAATAAGGCTGCCAAAAAGCTTATCGTTAGCAATCAATTTATGTTTGGCATGTTAAGTAACTTGCATTTGATTCATTCGTTAAACTAATTCGGTGAAATAAGTAAATGAATTCGAATCGAGCCGAGCACAAATTTATTTCATAAAAGAAAAAAAAAATTCAAATAAGTCAAACATTGACAATCCCTAGGCTCGCTCAAACTCGACTTGGTACATAATTCTTTTCTTAAGAGAAAATTCATGGTTATTAGTTAAAAGTTAATATTATCGTCCTCAAATACAAGGAAAACTTTATACATTCTTTTTAATATTATCAAGAGTATAAGCTAGAATGCAATCAATGTGAGCATGAGTAGGATTTGAACAAGGGTTTCCTTCTCCTAGATTCTTGGATGGGAGAAAAGAAAACATAAAGTGAGATATTCTAAACTAAGTTATTTGGACTATCGCAAGGGAACTCTCATAGGAAACATAGGAGAGAGAGTGAGAGAAGATAAAAAAAAAAAATGCAAACTGATTGGATGATCTTTGCCTACATCAAACATTATGATGCAATATCTCTTTTATTATAAAAACAAATGGTTGGATTTCTTCTTCGTCAAATGTTATAACCCAGTATCTGGTTTACGAAAAAATATTATATCCAATTGTCTGCATATGCAGACGACCAGCCGTCGAGCAACACTTTGGCGTGGTTGGGCGCCTCCTTAGCTTGTATGTCGAGGTATCGTCCGGCCGTTGGTTGTCTGCACATGCGGACAACGAACACAATATTTTCTTATCACCTACATCAAATGTTATGATGCAATTGTTTTTCTTATTATAATAATAATTGACAGAGATATAGAAAAGTTGAGATAAAAGAAGAGATAAAATTGAAAAATAGGAGAAATGGAATGTAATAGTTAAAACTCATTCTCAGACTTGACTCTAAACCTGAATATCACTCACTCCATCTCCATTTTTAAAACCAATAAAGACACCCTTAATTAATGTACCAATCATGTGTGTTGTTTTTCCTAAATTCTATAGGTCATGGAAAAGATTATGACTAAAGATTATGAAAAGTGTCATCAGCAAATTTCATCTCTTAGCAAGAATCTCGAGGCATTTGACAAAGAACTCGGGGTATTTTTTGAGCAAGAAATCTTCTAATTCAAATTAAAAATCATTTAGAACTTCAACTAGAATAACACAAAGATACCAAAATTGATCCAATCTGAGTCAAATCAAGCCTTGATTAAACCATTAAACCACATTTGGAGGTTTAGGGTGTTTAATTGGAGTGTCAAATAAACTCTAAATTTGACGTATTTATAGTCAAACTGAATGCTTGCGAGAGCAATCCAGTGGGCCAAAAATAAAGTCCGAGATAATTAAGGCTCTCAAACATAAAAGAAATAAAAAAATTAAAAAAAAAACATCTTATGATTAAGGAAAATCAACATGGGTCATTCAAATGGGTGATAATAGTGTTTCTCTGTTGAAATACAAATATGTCCCTCCTTTAGCGACTATAAATAAACCATCTTTCATCACTTGGAAAAAAATGGGAAAGAGTGCCTATTTCTAGTGAGGCCTTAATTAAATTCCCTACGATAAGTCCCGATCCCCTATATTCACAAACCAACGTTGTCCACCGCTCTCTGACTAATGTTGACCATCATCAATTGTTCCATCCTCATCGGTGTTGGTAGACTTTGCAAAGCAACGAAGTACCCTGAGAAGTAATGACACACATTTCAGAGTAATGAAGTACCCTATAAGGCAACCACGTATATTGCGGAGTAACAAAGTACCCTATCAAGTGAAGAAATATATTGTATAGAGAAAAGATTCAGTGATTACGTTCAGTAGCAATTGCTTTCAATTGCTGTACAGTGAACATTTCTATATACATTCTACTTAGAGAGACATTGTAGCACTTATGCCACTATTTCAATTATAAATATAGAGTTGATCATTTTAAGTGGGCTAGTGTTCATGGTTTTTTTCCCTCTCTAGATTTTTTCACATAAAAATTCTCGGTGTCTTCTCCTATTTCTTTATTATATATGTATGTGTTGGATTTTATACAACACTTAGACATTAAATTATTACTCTATCCCTGTAAATTTTCTAGCACACTTAGCACTATCTATGAGAACTAAAGCCACATTGATAAAAGTCTACACTTTATCAATGACTAATACACACAATACATAAAATTTACGGTATAACACCCATCATTTTGAGGTGCATTCCCGAGATGTTGGACGTCAAGCATCAAGTCTATTTCCTGGCAATACACATCACCCTACTAGTGAGGATGTATATTCTTTATACTCTTAAGACCTTATGTGAATAATGGAGGAATCTCAAAAAAAGATTATTTAGCTTCTACGTGCAGCTTAACAACCAAAGTAGAACAAGCAGGTGAGGTTCATGAAACCTAAGTTCATCCATCAATTTGAGATCCCCATACAGTGCTCCATCGATAGCCCATCCTCATACTAGTATTCTTTCTCGGCTCGGACAAGAAGTTGATTTCCTGAATATTGCTAATTTCATGCATCCATTTCACGAAGCTAGATCAAATTGCAACCCCTCAATGCTCTTGGTGAACTTAGCCCTCCTACCTTCTAGTCATTTATGATAAAAAAAATGAGGATTTTGTGATTCTCTTGATAATGAAGATTTCTTGATCTTTTAGAAAATCATAATCTAAGTTTTTTCATCAAACATTATATTCATTTGCTAAACCTTGGTAGAAGTTTTTTAAATAAAGAAAATAATATGCCTAAACCCTATATTTTGAAAAAGCTTCAAGTATTTCTGAATAAGATAGACACTCATATTTTTCACTGACACTTACCTAAGAGATTCTAAACTTTAAATCGGTCTCCTTTACTAATTTTTTTTTAAATTGGACTACTAAATTTCTAGAAACAAATTTTAGAAACTCCTAATGAAACTCATCACATAATTTGATTGTTTGCTTTTTATGGATTATAGTGTCACTTTAGGACAAGTAACATTTCAAGTTTGGGGGATTTTCATACACCTAAGATATATAGTATTTTTATAAAAATTTATATACCTATTTTTGCTGATATTACACTTTAATTGAAGGTATTTTGTGTATTTTTCTTGCAGGTATGATTAAATGGATGATTGTGATGAAATGAGTGAAAAAGGACCAAATTTGGAGTAAAAATGAAGAAAAGTGCAAAATTGATCTGTGGCAGCTAAGCGCCTGGACCCGCGCTTCTGCTCTAGAGCCCCGCGGCTATGCGCCCAGACCTGGAGCTTACACGCCAGAAGCCTCGAGGCTAAGCATCGAGACCTCACACTTACGCACAACAGTTTCTAAAGAGGAGTTTTTTTAATTTGTGGCTCCATTTTGAAGAGGTTTTTTAGGCATCTATTGGTACATACGTAGGTAACTTCCTATTGGCGCCAAAATTAATTCAAATTATTCTTGAATGGATGTATCTCTTGGAGGATTCGTTGAATCTAGACACAATTTGAAGAGATACAAAGACACCTATTGGAAATTATAAAATGAGGGCTTATAAATCAGAAAAGTGGTTATTGTCAGAGAGTGTGGTTTATATTTATTGTGTAAAAGAGTTATTTTAGTAACACACTACTCCACTTCACCATTTTTACGTACGTTACTATAGTGTGTATTATGATTAGAAGTGAGATTTGGAATCCTTAGAGTTGGGCGCTACCTCTAAGGCGTATTGTAAGGAAAAATAAAATTTTCAAAGGAACTTCAAGACTTTTGTGGAGAGAATTTACAGATAAGTCATTATTTTTGTTATTACATTTTATTTTTAATTAAGACTTCTTGTGTTCTCACTATGACTTCTACTTTTAAATCAAGTTGTAATTATATTTTCTCCATGAATTCTGAGTAGTTTTCTTTATCATTTTCCTTAGAATGATGAAGTAATAAAGTTATGAAAGAATGGTGTGTGAAGTATAAGAATTCAATGTTGGAAGAAGTTGTGATGATTCAAAACCTTGCACTTCATTTACTTCTTGATTTGACCAATTATGATGTTAGTTTATATTGTTAGAACATGTAAGAAGTGGTATGACATTGTCTCAGTCAAAAATTGGAAAGAATCACATGAAATTATATGGGTGAGAATGTAAACCATATGATTGAGTGCAAATAAACAGAGAGATATACTTTGATGGGTGTAGAATTAGAGGACTTTAGATTGACGGGCTAGAGCCCCCAATTCAATTTATTGCTTTATGTTTCAATATATCTTTCTTGCCTAGCCCGTCTGCAAGATTTATAAAGCAATAGATTAACCTATGTTCTTTATAACATCTTTAATAAAGGTAAAGAATATAATTGCTTCTATTTGACACAAAACATTTTAGATATTTCCACAACAGAATTATATGTCTTGTTACTAATTCATAATAAGGAAAAGGATATTTTATTTGCATTTTCTTTCATCTTACAAAAATTTAGTTAAAGTCATTTTTTACTTCATTTTAAATTATAAAAAATTAACAAAAAGAATCAAATTTTATTTCATAGAATATTATCTTTAGTTTGGGTAAGATCTCTCTTAAAAAGTAAAAATTTATTTTTCTATTTTCTTTATTTAACACTTTCCCTGTGGGTTCGATGTCTCGGGGCATAATTAGAAAGTCCTATATTACTTGATAGCGATATGTATACTTGCGTAGTATCCTATTTTATAATATCATTAAAGAGAAGCATCAATTCATACATAAAATGTAAGCATAAAAACTTCGGGATCAATGACTCATCCCTATAATACCCTTATGCTCAATTAACTGATGTTCTGATCACCCAAGTGATGGGTAATTATCACTTGACATTTCATTTATAAATTATGTCAGTGAAGATCCTTAAGGCAAATTGATTCATTAAGAAGCTTAGCCGATTTAATCTTAAAATTAGGCTTGTAGTGTTTCAAACATGTTTTACAACTAATTTTATCATCCTTTTTAATCCATATTAACCAAGTTCGATTAAGCCTAGCTCACTACTAAGCCCTTAAGACTTAATAGGTATATTTAGAATTTTGGGAAAAGTTAACTTATTTGATTATGATTCATATCAAAATATTGAATTTATCATTAAACACTAATTAGGGGTATTAGATTGATGTATTATTGACTTCCAAAGTCAAACCCTAACCCTGAGATCATTTAATTTCTGATTATCTTCCAAATTAAAATAATTAAAGAAATTATAAATTTTATCTTTTTCGTGACCAAGGTGTGATAAGTTTCTACCATTTAAATCCCTAACAGTTCAATCATGTAAATATTCCAATTTTGATCACTCATTATCCATTTCCCCTTTTGATTAGACCTAAACATTTATTAAGGCTTATATTTCTTATTTACAATTTTGCCCCTATAAGGCCTATCACCTCATAATTTATTAAATATAACTCACATGATTTTGAAATTTCTATATTACTCCACTCATGGGTCAATTAAAACATCAGAGGAGAAAATATGATTTTTCTAATTTTAATTTAATTTATATAATTATTTACATTCAAAAATGAGAATTCACAAAGATAATTCAATAACTTAATCAAAAAAAATATTATTCTTAAGAAAATTATTGGAGGTTCACATAGATAAGTGGACCACTTAGACCAATTTTTATGAATTTTTTTAATTTTATTTTAATTATTAAAATTATTTTAAATTACACAAGTATTAATTAAACATAAAATTTTATTTATGTTGAAAATTAAGTTTTATATTTTTTATAAATCTCTCTGAGGTCAAGGAATCCAGAGAAATAAATTTCATATTTCTATGATTTATAATTTAATTATTAGAATTTATTTAGTGAGAAATTAAGAAAAATCCATTTTAAGCTCAAAATTATTATTAACCCTTTAAAATGAATATCTTTACTTACAAAATTAGAAAAATTATTTTTATGGTTCCCAAATGATCACGAGAACAAATGTGACATTTTTGTGGATTTTAATATTTTTGTGATTTTTATTATTTTTAATTAATTTTAATGATTTTTAATAATTTTAAAAATTCAAAATAGGCTTAAAAATAAAAAAAATTATTTTAATTATCATTTTATTTTTATTAAGTTTCTCCTAGTCATATGGAACTGCAAAAGCCAATTTTATAATTTTCCAAATTATGTTTTAATTATTATAATTATTTTAATGCCAGAAATGTTATTTAACCTAAAAAATCAAATTAAGTGATCAAATTAACTCCACATGACTTGAAGTTTTTTATGGGAACTCCTCTAATCCTAATCCACAATGGAGAATGAATTTTATGCCATTTGCATTTATATTTTATCCAATTTAATTTTGTTTTATTTTAATGAGATAATTGCAATTAGATTGAGTTTTACTGAAACCAAGTTTATATTTTTCCTTTGGTCCTCTAGTCATAGTGAACCTACCAAAATTTACTTTGAATTTTTTTGATTATATTTTAATTATTATAATTTTTATATCAAAATGGGGAGATTTGACTTGAAAATTAGGCATCTCCACATAAAGATCTTCCCTGACCTTGGGAAAATTAGGGAAGATCCCTCATGACTGAGAGAACAATACCATAAAAGTTTAAGCCATGGTGAAAGGTCTAGAGAAAACTAGGCACTAAATATGATTTATTGTTTTTTAATGAATTAATAATAAACTACACATTAAATAAGCACCAAACCATTTCCACATTGTTCTCCTCTGTTCACTGAGCGAGAGGGTATTTTTATTTCATTTTTTTGATTTTTCTACAGTAAGTTATGGATATTTAATGTTAGGCTAACTTAATTAATTCATTAAATCCATATTTTTCTACAAAACACGCGGCACCGCGTCATCCTCGACGGCTCCGAAGTCTCCACGTGTTGCTCTGCCATTTGAGTCAGCTACCACATTGTCCACACTTTATACACCATCTCCTTGTCTGACTACCTCAGCCTCATCTATCCAATACACACGCGATCCAACGACTCTTAGTCATCATCCCCAACCAACATAACCCGTGAACCATCCACCTTTTAAGCCTGAGATATCAGCCTAGACTCCACCAAATCGAGTGTGGTTTGTTTCTATAGACTCATCTAGCCTAGAAAAAACATATCCATACGGCTGACCTTGCCTGAAATTAACCTAACATTGATAGAGAATCCAAATAAGCTCGGGAAGAAGGTGAAGTTCAATACATTGGTCTGAGAGGGGAGGCCTTGATCAGATGGTTGCAGAAGCTTCAGGGAGGTCCAATGAGCTCACAGATGAAGTCCCTTTCTTTAGTGAAATGCCTAGACCTGAATTCGATCAAGGTCGATTTAAAGTGTTGATTAAAGTCTGGGTTCAAGGCTCTCTGTGATTGGGTTTATATGGGGAACCTTCTTCGTTTGGTCTGGTGATGGTGTAGAGCTAATCAATTTAAAGTTTTGTGAACTGTGGTGAAGTGTTGAAATGTGTCCTGATTTTGGCTCTGGACAATGTCTTTGGGTGGCTCAGGACAGTGGGATTTTACTGTCGGCTGTTAAGATTGTTGTTTGTTAGGATTTTGATTTAATTTAATTTAATATATATATGAATTTTTGAAAATAATATTTTAAATTTGAAATTGATGAGAATGGACGAATCTCATTCATTTAGTAGTTTGAATGAATGAACTTCATATCTCAAGTTACGTATCTATCCCAAAGAATAGACACACTATTTGACGATATCGCTCGATCAAATAAACTACAGAATTCATGACATCAGTTCTGGTCTGCGAACCTTTTGTGGGCCGACAAGTTCCTCAATTTAATACGAGAAGAATTAAATAGGGTTCATATTACCTGAGTTCATAAAGCTCCCTATAGAGGCAAGCCCCTACAGTCAATTACCCCTCAAATGACCGACGTCACCTGAGAGAACTCTTGATTTAGATCAGAGGTCTCTATCTTCATGAATTTAAAGGGTAGGGTTTTCAAAGAAGTGTGGTAATAGGAAATCCAATAGGTGAGTGGCTTAAGATTGGAACAGTTTTTTGTAGGAATCCAAAGGAGAGAAGGCTAGGGGAAGAACACAGATTCAAGGAAAAATCATGATGTCTTCCCAAACTATCCCATGGTTTGGCTTTAACTCTTGGAATTACATTTGCATAATACCCGATTATGCAAATAACCTGGAAGATGGGGGGATTTATGTCGTATCGGACGACAACCTCAGAATCCTAAAGCGAATAGGGCTTATATTGTACGGCAGGGCTGTGCAAAGGCCTAAAGGAAAGGTGAGGATTTATGCTGCACTAGGCAAGCTACCACGAAGTCCTATGGTTTGTTGTTTAGACTAAGGAAAAGTTTTTTTGGTGTAGACAAGTTTTGCTGTTGAAGATGGACGTGCTGCCCACTATGCATACTCCAAGCTCCTCGTCGTAGCAGGTTTAGTTTAAAGAAGTGTCAATTGAGGAGAAGAGAGAAGTGTCAGGTTTTAGAAATATTTAAATTGAGATGTCTTACTATTTTATTAGGGGAAGATTAAAGTTGATTATAGCAACACCAGTTAAGATCCCAAGGTTCCATCATCCCGACACCGTTATTTTCATTGGATTCACTTAGTCTAAATGAATTTACTAAACTAAAATTAATGATTTCCATACTTTCATTTAGACCATAGGAAAACCCTGTTAGCAACACGTGGGTTACCTTCTTCAAGGAATTCTCGATCATCCAATGAAACATTTTAATTTAGTTATAATTGTGATTTTTGTTGTTTTATTTGTGATTAAATTTTTAGTTGTTTTATATTTTGAATGTTGTGGGGTGACTTTTATCTTGTCTTTATTTTTAACTTAGTTTTGGTTTTGGTTTTGTGGCTATCCTAAAGTTTTTAGTTTTCATACAGGGTGACATTGTTGTTTATCATGCAAATTGCAAGAAAAGTAAAGTGCGGTAAAGAAAACACGGGAAAGGAAAGCACTGTAAACTTATAAAAGTGTACCTGGCGATTCTTCTCGTTCCTCCACCTGAAACTTTAGTATTCTTCGCAATAAAAATTTATGTTTGCAGGGAAGTAAAACCCTATGGATATGTTCGTCACAGGTCTACCAAGTCCTAGGTCATAACCCGATGAGTCCTATTTGTTTGTGAGATAGTTTCATTTAATAAATATAATAAATACAATAGTCCTACATGGTGTCCAGAAGACTTGTGAAACTGTCTAGGAGAAACCCAAATATTTCACATACTTTTGAACTCCCCTGAGGTCCTTTTGGATTTATTATAGTTTTTAGACGATTTATCCCTTTCATACCCTTATGCTTAGTGAACCAAAGTTTTAATCATTTCTAAGGGCAGGGTAATTCATCATTAATCATTTAATTTAAGAATTATATGAGTGAAGACCCTAAAGGACTAATTAAGGTTATTAGGGTACTTAGTCAAATTTTGATTTGAGGTCTGTAGTGTTTTCAAGTATTTAGAATTTGATTATGTTTGCTTTTCTAAACTTATCCTATCAAGATTGAGTAAGCCTAGCTCACTACCAAGCCCTTAAAACTTTGATGGATACATTTGTAATTCTTTTAGAAAAATTTAAATGAGTTCAATCAACTTTTATCAAAATATTGGGCTATCATTTAATATACCAAGTAGGGGTGCAAGTTAGTGGATTATTAACCTCCAAGATTTACCCCTAACCATAAGGACCATTTTGTTTAATTATCTTCCAAATTAAAATAAATTAGGAAGATCCAAATATTAACTTTTGATATGAAACTATTGAAGTTAGTTTCTAACATGTTTCCCTTAATGTTTCAAACATCCAATCATATCATTTAGGATCATTAATTGCCCATTTTACCCTTTGATTAAGCCTAAATATTAATTAAGGCTAAAACCCTTAAAATTACAACTTTGTCCTTGGGGCCTTATCACTTCATAATTTCTCAAATTCAATTTAAATGACTTTGGAATTTTCATGCTACCTCACTAATGAGCTAATTAAAATGTCAGAGGAGAAAAATATGATTTTCAAACTTTGATTTAATTTATATATTTATTTTAATGCAAAAATTGGAGGTTTTTAGTGAAAATCACATAACGTGATAAAAAAAATATTTTATTTTTTAATTTTTACTGGAGGTAAACCTAGACCAGAGGACCACTTGGACTAAATTTTATTATTTTTTGTAGTTTATTTTAATTATTATAATTATTTTAACTTCTAGAGTTTTAATTAATTATAAAATATCTTAAAAGTTAAAAAATCAATTTTATATTATTCAAAAATCTCTCTAAGGTCAGGAAACCCAGAGAAATAAATTTCATATTTTTCTGATTTTTATTTTAATTTTTAGAATTATTTTAGTGCAAAATTAAGGAAATTCATTTTTTTAGCTTTTTAAAAATTCATTTAAGCCTTTAAAAATTAATATCTTAACTTAGGGACTTAGGAAAATTATGAGGATCGTTCCTAAGTGATTAGGAGATCAAAAGTGATAATTTGGTAATTTTTAATTATTTTTTATTTTTAATATTTTTAATTATTTAAATATTAAAATATGATTTAAAATGAAAATTTTATAAAAATTGAAATCTTATTTTTAGAAAATTTTCCTGATCAAAGAGAACTCCCAGAATTAAATTTATAATTTTGAGTGGTATTTTAATTATTAAAATTCATTTAAGTGTCAGAAATGCCATTGGACTTGAGAAAATCATTTAACTTATTAAATTAATTCTATCTGACTTTAAAATTTTTAAAGAACTTCCTTTGTCCCTTAAGCACATTGGAGAATCATTTTTTGGTTATTTTAATTTTTATTTTATCTTAATTAACTAAGTGTTTATTTTAGGTCATGTTGATGATTAGTACACATCTTAGTGATTCAGCTCATGAAATAATTATCCTAGGGTCCTCTAATCATAAGAAACCTATCAAAATTCACTTTGCGTTTTTTTAGTTATTATTTTAATTATTACAACTTTTAAACAAAAACAGACACAATAACTTGAAAAATAGAGATCTCCTCATAGGGATGTTCCTTGACTTTAAAAAAATTAGGGAAGATCCCTTACGATAGATAGAACAAGAACCCCAAAGCTCAAGCCATGGTGATATGTCTATGTTAATGGAGAATTAAAAGACTGAAATCAGTATTTAAATTTTTAAAAATAAAATATATATACAAAATACTACAAAATGTTCTCCTCTATTCACTGAGCAACAATGTTTTTTTCTTTTATTTTTCTGATTTTTCTAGGCCAAGATATGAACTTTTAAAGTTCTGGTGATTTAAATAATTCAGAAAATATGGATTTTCCAACTTAACCACGTCGGCACCCCGCAATCCTATGAAGGGTCGAAAGCACACACGTCTCCTTCTGGTTGGGTGCTGCCTTCTGAGTTAACACCACGCGGCTCCGCGGTTCCGCTTCATTTTCCCATCCGACGCCATCCTAGCCCTCCGTTTGTTACACAGATGATCCAACTACGCCTGAGCTTCATCTCCAACTGGTTCATCCCGAGAACCGTTCACACTAAAGCCCTAATATCTCAGCATACACTCAACCAAGTCACTTCAAGTTTGATCCTATGGACTCGTCTAAGCATGAAGAACATATCCATATGGGTAATCATAGTTTAAATTAACCCTAATTACATCGAGAATCCAAAGAATCTTGATCCAGTTAAAAAGTACCTATTTTTATGCCTTATTTATGATTCAATTCTTAAGGATATTATGCTTTAATGAAAGATTTTTTTTATGTTTTTGGATGTAGGTAATGATAAAAGAGTTCAAGAAGGAAAAAAGGAGCAAAAAGGAGTAAAAATAGAGCTATAAAGCAAAGTTGCCCAAATTATATATCTGGCGCCTAGGCTCTAGAATTCGGCGCCTAAGCGCCAGTTCGATAATGAAGCAGATAAGATTTTTGACAACTTTGGGTAGTTATTTTGACGGTGTTAAGTGGTTATCAAACCTTCTAGAAGACTGGAAGTTACTCCTAATACAGGACATGTGATACAATGCATCTAGACACAGGAAAACAATTTTAATCGCGAAGAGTTGTGATCCAAAGTGAAGAGGTGCGAAGACTTGGTCACGGACCCCGACGCCTAGGCACCAGATCCAGGCGCCTAGGCGCCACAGTTACATTCTAGAAAATTCATTGAATTTGGATGAATTTTGAAGAGGTGCCTTAAGCAACCCCTGGCCATTTTCAGAGCTCTATAAATAGGAGAAATTTCTATAGAAAAAGGGCCCTCTCTCTCCATCCATCTAGCCCCCCCTCTAGATCTCCAACATCTGGAGAAAGATTTAGTGAGCCACCATATATTCTTCTTGAGTATTTAGTGAATTTATCTACTCAATTCCTTGAGTACTAAGTGTGAGTTTACAAGTGTTGTGGTTGTTGAAGTCTTGTACCTTGCATTGGAGTCAATAGGAGTCAAAGGATCACTTGAAGGAACATTCCAGATAAGTATTTGTAACTTGGTTCAAAGTTTTATAAATATGTTTTGCTGTGTGAATTCAATGTGTTCTGAGTAGTTGCTTTTCTTTCTCCTTTCCACTATGAAAAGATAATAAGATAATTTGATTTTGTTGGAGAACTTAACTTAATTTTAAAATTATTGCGATGATATTCAAACCTGATCTTAATTTACTTTTTAAACTGGCCATTTGAATTGTTAAAACCCGTTGAAGAATTATGAGACCTATCCGGAGATGAGTTCTTAACTAGTAGATATCACATGAATCCTTGGGGAATCAAAGGCCTTGAGCGGGTTATTCAAGGTGAAGTGCAAATAAATAGGGAGATATTATTTATTGGGTATAGAATTGATTAGTTTTTAGAGTGACAGACTAAATTCTAATAATGTGGTTTATTGAAAGGAAAATGATCACTAGTAGGGCCGACCATAGCCACCCTTGGACATCTAGAAGTGTGAGTCTAGATTAACCCATTCTACTAATAATACATCCTGAATCGATCTATAGATTAGCCAATGTTCTTTATACTATCAAGTGAAGGTAAAGAATAGAAATACTTCTATTTGGAGCAATACCATAATCTCGAGTTCTCCACAAATGATAATTATTCTGAAAAATCTTGGATTAGTTGAAAAGGAGAAAGTTGTTTTATTTATACTTGCATTTACCTTTAATTTATTGCTGCTTTATTTACATTTAGTAGAAATTTCATTAAACTTAAAATCTGAATTTTGAAAAGGAATAAAAATTATAATTACTTTTAATTTGAAAATCTAATAAATTCTTTCCATTAATCTTTCCTTAATCTTCTCTGGGATCGATAACCAGGACTCCAATAGAGCCATGTATTACTTGAAACGATACGTATACTTACGTTTAAAATTGTGACTTTACGAAATTATTATAAATATATAAATATAAGTTAATAAATTCTTGCAGTCGTAAAGTGCCGGTTCAAGTTTTTGGCGCTGTTGCCGGGGAGCTAAAGGAAGAAAAGGAAGTAAAATACTATTTTTAGATTTCTTAAATTAAAAATATTTTATATACACTTTTATTTCTTTTAAAATATAAAAAACATTTTTAAAAACAAAAATACCAAAAGATTTTATTTTCTAGTTTTATTTAATTTTTATACGTAGTTCTGGATCTGAAGGATTATTACCTTTTGATTGTGAATTAGAAAGATCTGTTAAAAGAATTAGAAAAGGAAAACAAATTCAAAAATCTCAGAAAATGACTAACTTACATAACAATAATCAAAATCCAATATAAATTAATGAACAAAATGTTTATGAAATATTATGGGATTATGTAAATCCTTTAGCTGACGAACTTCATATTAGTATTCAAATGCCCGATGTAGATGCTAATTTTTTTTGAGCATAAACCTTATATTATTTAAATGGTTCAAAATAATCAATTTGGAGGAACACCAAATGAGGATCCAAACTTACACCTTGCTAGTTTCTTAGAACTTTATGGTACCTTTAAATACCATAATGTTTCTGATGATGCTATTAGGCTTAGACTCTTTCATTTTCCTTAAAAGATAATGCAAAGATGTGACTTAACTTATTAGCAACTGGTTCTATTAAAACGTTGGTAGACATGGCATAAAAATTCCTTTCTAAATATTTTCCTCCTTCTAAAATTGCTAAATTAAGAAATGATATTACTTCATTTATGCAATTTGATGGAGAGACAATTTATGAAGCATGAGAAAGATTTAAAGAACTATTAAGAAAATGTCCTCATCATGCTTTACAAGATTGGTTAATTATTCAAACATTTCATAACAGACTTATTGGATCACTTAGATCTATTATAGATGCTACTTCTGGTGGTTCTTTAATAGCTAAGACATTTAATGAAGCTTATACCTTAATTGAAGAAATGACTAACAATAATATTCAATGGCCTTCTGAAAGGGTTAATCCTAAAAGAGTGGCAAGTATTCAAGATAATGAAGCCTTTTCTATTTTAGCTTCACAAGTGGCTGTGATATCTAAGAAATTGGATAATTGTTTTATTAACATGTCGCATGTAAGTAATGATAATTTTGCAAATATTAACGTGTCGCATGTAAGTAATGATGAGACATTGCAAGCTATTGCTAGTAAAACTAATAACCCTTATTTAAATTATTATAATTCAGGTTAGAAAAATCACCCTAATTTTAATTGGAATAATGTACATCAACAATGGAGTAATAATCAAGTTAATCCAACCGGAAATTGAAACAATGAAGGAAATTCAAACTTTAGACCAACTTATCCTCCTGGCTTTAACAATCAGCAGAAAAAGTTATCTTTAGAAGAATTGATATTGCAATTAGGTAATCAATTACAAAGTCAAAACACTGATATTCAAAATATCGAGAATCAGATGGGACAAATTACTAATTTAATTAATTACAGACCTCAAGGAACACTGCCTAGCAACGTCGAAATTAATCCAAAAGAAAAAGGAAAAGACCATGAACAAGCAAAAGCTATACAACTTAGAAGTGGAAAGGAACTAAAAGAGAAAATTCAGAATGAAATTGAAAAAGAGAGAGAGGTTGAAGAGATTAAAAAACCTAAAGAAACTCTTGCCCCAAGTAAAGATTAGACTGACATTCCTAGTAAAGTGGAAGTTGAAAGACCACCACCACCTTTTCCTCAAAGACTAAAGCAGCAGAAGTTTGACCATCAATTTTATAAATTCTTTGAGATTTTTAAGAAACTTACCATCAACATTTCTTTTGCTGAAGCTTTGGAACAAATGCTGAGTTATGCAAAATTTATGAAGGATATTTTAAGTAAGAAAAGGAAATTTGAAGCTTATGAAACTCTTGCATTAAGTGAAAAATGTAGTGCAATAATTCAAAAGAAACTACCTCAGAAACTTAAAGATCCTGGAAGTTTAACTATACCATGTGCTATTGGAGAATAATGTTGTGGAAAAGCCTTCTGTGATTGATGCGCGAGACCTTTATTTATGCAAGAATTTATGAATTTATATTTAAATATTTATAATAATTTTTGTAAAAGTCATAATTTCAAATGCAAGTATATGTATCGTTTCAAGTAAAACAGGGCTCTATTGGAGTCCTGGTTATCGATCCCACAGGGAAAACTAAGTGAAAATTAATTTAAGAAATATATTAGATTCTCAAATTAAAAGTAATTATTATTTTTATTTCTTTTCAAAATTCAGATTTTTAAGTTTAATTAAATTTCTACTAAATGTAAGTAAGCAGCAAAAAAGTAAACTGTTAATACAAGTATAAATAAAACAACTTTCTTCTTTTTCAACTAATCCAAGATTTTTCAGAATAATTATCATTCGTTAAGAACATGAAATTATGGTATTTCACCAAATAGAAGCATTCCTATTCTTTACCTTTGCTCGATAGTATAAAGAACATTGGCTAATCTATAGATTGGTTCATGATGTATTATTAGTAGAATGGGTTAATCTAGGCTCACACTTCTAGATGTCCAAGGGTGGCTATGGTTGGCCCTACTAGTGACCCGTTCCCTTTCTATAAACCAAATTATTAGAATTTAGTCTGTCACTCTAAAAACTAATCAATTCTATGCCCAAAAAACAATATCTCTCTATTTATTTGCACTTCACATTAAATAACCCGCATATAGCCTTCAATTACCCAATGATTCATTTGATATCTACTAGTTAAGAACTCATCTCCGGATAGGTCTCATAATTCTTCAACAGGTTTTAATAATTTAAATGGCTAGTTTAAAAAGTAAATTAAGATTAAGTATTAATATCATCACAATTTTTATAAAATTTAAGTTTAGGTTCTCCAACGAAATTAAATTATCTTATTATCTCTTCATAGTTGAAAGGAGAAAAAAAACTAACTACTCAGAACACATTGAATTCACACAACAAAACATATTTATAAAACTTTGAACCAAATTACAAATACTTATCTGGAATGTTCCTTCAAGTGATCCACTGGCTCCTACTGACTCCAATACAAAATGAAATACTTTAACAACACCAACACTTACAAACTCACACTTACTACTCAAGGAATTGAGTAGTAACACTCAAAATAACGAAAACAAACTCACTACTTACTTAAGAAGGTGGCTCCCAAAAATTATTTTCAAGCGTGAGAGAACTCTAGAGTGCTTGGGGGCACTTTTCTTTGTAGAATTGACTCCTATTTATAGAGCTTTGAAAATGACCAGGGGTTGCTTAAGGCACCTCTTCAAAATTCGTCCAAATACAATGTATCTTCTAGGAAGTAACTATGGAGCCTAGGCGTTGGGATCTGGCGCCTACGCGCTGGAATCTGTGACCAAGTCTTTGCACCTCTTCACTTTGGGTCACACCTCTTCAAGATTAAAACTGTTTTCCCGTGTCCAGATCATTGTATCACATGTCTTATATATTAGGAGTAACTTCCAGTCTTCTAGAAGGTCTGATAACCGTGTAACACCGTCAAAATAACTGCTTAAAGTTGTCAAAAGTTCTTCACTGCTTCAGTATTCATCTGGCGCCTAGGCGCCAGACCTAAATTTTCAGCAACTTTGCTTTTTAGCTCTATTTTTGCTCCTTTTTACTTCTTTTTCCTTCTTGAACTCTTTTTTCTCACCTACATCCAAAAACATAAAAATACCTTTCATTAAAGCATAATATCCTTAAGAATTGAATCATAAATAAGGCATAAAAATAGGTATTTTTAAAGTTGATCAAATTCCCTCAAACTTAAACGTTACTTGTCCTTACGTAACACTTTTTATTATATAAAATGTATAACATCTGGAATGATGTTTATATATTTAAGATTCCTTGTAATTTTTGGCTTTATAAAAGCTTTATCAAATCATTAACCAAATTTCACTAATTAAGTTTAATTTTAAGAATTTAAAGAATATTTAACTACCAAATCATAAGATTTTAAATTCTTCATTTATTTCAAGAATAATTGTAATTTATCATATTAAGTTCACATAGATAATTTACAAGAAAAAGAGTTTCATGAAAACTTTTCTAGTAAAGATGCATGTACATAAAAATTAAGTTAAAAATGTAATTAGTTTTCTTCCTATAAGATAAGTCAAGTGAAACCAATTTTTTTTAGGCTTTCCTCAAGTTTCTCCTCACATTTCTTCTTGTTTTTTTTTGCTCCTTTTTTCTTCTTTTTTTTTCTTTCTTTTTTTTAAGGATACTTTTCAATCCTCCATTTTTTTTATTTTGTAAGGATTACTATATATGGATAGCCTGTTAATGATTTTGAACTTCACTATCCTTAACTTATATTTAAAAACTTATACATTTTCACTTAATAAATATGACATTCTTAATAAGTATTTTTCAAAAATTATTTCAATCTATTCCTTTTCAAGTAATAATCTTGATTCCTTAGTATTTCAAAAATACAATTCTCTTTACTATAAATAAAAAAATTTTTAATGTTATTATTATTTAAGTTAAGTAATTCTATTCTTAAAATTAATCAAAAATTATTACAATTTTAGTTAAGTTTACTAAATTATTTTTAAATTCAAAATTTTAAGTAATCTTACATAGATTTTTTTTTCATTCCTTATGTTATGTTAATATATTTTTAAAGAAAATATTAGTACATTGAGAACAAGTAATATTTAATATTTGAAAATGTTTTCCCTTCTCCCAAACTTCAGCTTTAGTATAAAACTGAATCTTAATATTTTCAAAAGCATGAGAGAAAGAATAAAACAGGAATTTATCTAGGTACAATGATGATGTAGTAAGGAAAAACTTATTTCTACTTCTACACATGCTTTAATATGTATGTAACAAAAATAATTAAGCATATATAGAAAAGTTTGCAGAGCAGGAGTTAATTTCTACAATTTTTTCAAATATATATATTATTATTATTCTCTTTTTTTTTAAACATGCAAAATTACTAACTATTCAGGGATACTAAACAATAGGCTGAAACAGAAACAAACATTTATCTTAGAAAATAAAAATTCATCCAACTTCAGTCTTAAATACATAACACATAAGATGATCTAAAACAATCTAAACATCAAAAGTTCAAACAAAGTTAATTGAACACATCGACACTAACAAATAACAATAAAATCAGACTCATCACTACTAACATATTAGAAATAAAACTAAAAACAGAATCAATACATCTCAGGAGGTAAATCAAACTACTAATCATTAGCTGTAGCATCGTCGTCGTCGTCACCAAAAGAAAATTCTACATCCTACGGATCTACAAAAGATAAGAATCTAGGACAGGCAGGGAACTGAACATCATGATCACCCTTTAGGATTCTAATAAGAGACTCAGAATACTCATCATCATAATCACTCTTCCTTTGGGTGTACTCAGAAAGATGATTGTTCTTCTTATCGATCGTATCTACTCTACAATGAGTTAGAATTAACTCATTCTGCTGCTCCATAAACATACCATGTAAAGATTCCCATAATCTAGATGGTGGCTCAGTAGCAGAAGTAGAGGTCCAAAAGTAGAAGGTCTACCAGAAGTTGGTAGTGAACTAGAAGATGCGGTAGAACTCTTACCTCGGAGTCGATCATAGATACAGACACTTTCTCGTCCAATGGGCTTCGTAGACTTGAGCTTCTCCTCTGAAAGCTCAACAACAACTCCAACATTATCGCATAGAGAATAAATCGAAGATTGAAATACCAGTCCCACAGAAGTTTTAGAACGAGCAGTGGCTTTTACAAAATCATAAATGATACTCCCAACATCAATCAGCTTCCTCTCCTATTTGCAGTAGTTGAGGATAGCTCTGTCCTTGGTAACCTCACTTAAATGGTTAGATGGAAGGAGGCGAGCAGAAATAAAGTAATGCCATGCCTTAGAAACACCATTTAGCTTAGAAGATGAAAATTTACCCATTTTTCATTCCGGATCTTCCAAGCTCCAGTACCCTCTGTCAAATAAGCAATAATCATCTCTAAATCTCCCTTAGATGGAGTTAATCCAGAGTAATATCACTTGATGTTCACTGGCAGGCCGTGGAAAATGTTGATTTGCTATGGAGTAAATCTGACTCCAACTCCTCTCACGAAGATTTCAAAATCTTCAGCATCCAAGAAATTTGCATAAAACTCCCTAACGACAGGGATAACAACAACAACAGTAAAGTAGCAGAATCGTTGCCAGTTCATTGCAACGATCCTATCTTCAATCCTTCCTCTAGGATTGTAAAAACTTCATTCCGAGATAAACTTTCTTGTCGTAGAAAAATCGTTGTAACGAAAATGTGTCGCGACAGTGGCAAACTTGCTACGATCGAAATTTTCTCGTTCCTTTCCTTGCTTAGATTTAGGTGCCATCTAAACATGAAATAAAAAAAACGCAAAATAAATTTATAGGATCAAAGGAAATGAACTAATTTAAGCTTTTCAAACTTTAAAGAGCTTAAAAATCCATGGATTTAACTCTAAAAATCCATTTTTTTCTCAAAATTTTGGTTCTCTTCAAAGAGAGCAAAATCCATTGTGAAATTTGAAAATAAATGGTTTAGAAGGTAGATCTGACATCGAGATGAAGAAATCAAGTGTTTTCAAGCTCAAAAACTTGAAAATCCGGCCTCAAAATGGATCCTAAGGCTCTATTTCTGCGAAAACGGGAAGAACAGGAAGCTTAAGCATCGAAAATGGCATTGGGGGGTTTAGGAAGATGAAGTTTTGGGTTCAGGCCGAATCTGCGCTTAGGCGCCGAATTCTAGCACCTAGGCGCCAAACTCGCCTTTCCAAAAATCGACTTAAAAATTATATTTTCCACCAAAACTTATCAAATTCAACTTCTAATTACTCACATGAGAGTGTTACTCCAATTTATAACTTCTAAACATTTCCAGAATCAAATAAAATGATAAATTAGATCCACTTTTTAAACTCAAGATATAACCAAACTCTTCAAATCTAGTTCATATTTTCATTCCAAGCTCAATAAATTCCAGCAAAATACTATAACAAGGTTCATCATTCTATAAATAAAACAAACAACACTAATTCAAAGTAAATTATAAATCCAACAACACACATCGAACAATTAAGCAAACACACAATCTAAACAATCGAGTCAAAACAACATGACTCAATCACACTTAAAACACATAAAAGATCTATTCAACACCGAACTTTAATTTCCATCCCTCTCGCAATGAAGTTCGCTAGGCCCGAATGGATAGAAAACTAACGCCTTTGGAAATTCCAAAGCCGTCTTCTCATCAATCCATTTATTCTTCTCATACATTGCTACTTGAGCATCTTGATAGGCCGTCATATGATCAAATTGAAGTTTCGTCTTCCATTTCAAATGCTCAATTTGATGATACATCTCATGCAGACGATTTCCAACACTTTGAAGATCCGCCGCAATCTTTTCTAAACGACTAAATAACATTTCCATACTAACTGCAATAAAACCATTAAAATAAGGTTGATGATTTTTGGAAGATTTGTCTCTTACCTCATTGCCATGATTTCCTCTCTCCATTGCTTCCAAACTTCTCTCTTCTCCTCCAAAATGAATTGTTTTGGTCAAAAATAGGGTTGCTTAGGGATTGGGGACGAAGATAGGGCAATTTATAGGGAGATTTCATGTGAAAAATTGAAAATTTTCACTTTTTGCATGATCAGTAACTGGAGCGCATAGGCACCGAAATCTGGTGCCTAGGCGCTGGAATATCAATACCATTGGTTATACTGGCGCTTAGGCGCCGAATTTGGGCACCTAGGCGCTGACCACGTTCGAATCCGTTTCGCCTATCGTCCATTTTACAAAGTTTTGGTCTTAAAAATAGGTCTATTAAAAGGGTGTGATCAACACATAAACATCGTGTCGGCATATTTTTAGGTTGTGTTGTATTTTGAAAAGGGGTCGCCTACAGAAATTATCGGCGAATTTTTAATTTAATTTAAATAAATAATTTGAAAAGTAGTATTTGATTTTAAAAATAATTTTTAAATTTGAAGATTTTAAGATATGAAATCAAACCGATCTCACATCCCAAATAGTTTATACAAACGAACATCGCACCACAAACCGTGCATCTATCCTAAGGATAGACACACTGCTTGATGGTGGGGCTCGATTAAATAAACTAGAAGATTTGTGACATCCATTTGGTCTACGAACCAATTTTATAAGCTGACAAATTCCCCTGCTTAATATGAAAACATTAAAAAGGGTTTATATTACCTGTGTTCTTTAAAATTCCCTATAAGGGAAAGCCCCTATAGTTAATTCCATCTTAAGTGACGGGAATCACCTAAGAAAACTCTCGATAATAATCAGTAATTCTGCTCTCAAGAATTTCAAAGTTTAGGGTTTTTAAGGGATTGAATTTTGGAGTTTCAATAGGGAATGGATCAAATTTGGAACATTTTGTTTTGGGAGTTCAAAGGAAGAAAGGTAGGAGAAATCATAGATTCGAAGCGAACTTCGGTAATTTCCCAACTATCCTATTGTTTGGCTTAGATTTAGGAAAGTCCTAATGTTTATTTAATGTTTTGATCTTGCCAATTTTAATTAATTAGGACTTATATTTGTATGATAAAATCATACAAATAGCCTTGAAGATGTGAGGGTTTATGTCGTACCAAACGACTACCTCGGAATCCTAAGACCGGTTAGGGCTTAATTTGCAATGCAAATGCCTAACAAAAGGTTGAGGATTTATGTTACACTAGACAAACTACCTCGGAGTCCTATGGATTGGTCATTTAATTCTAAGAAGGTTTAACTGATGTAGATTCATGTTTTGCTGACGACGATGGCCGTGCTGCCCACCATGCTCCAAGCTCCTTGTTATTGCAGAGGTTTAGTTTTAGAAGTCATAAATCAGGAGATGAGAGAAGTGTTTTGGTTTAGAGAAAATCTTAATTTCCAAGTGTTTTTTGTGTTTTAATTAAAACAAATCTTAAAGTTGATTATAACGACACCGGTTAAGATCCCACGGTTCCATCCTTCCAGCATCGTTATTTTTATCGGATTCACTTAGTCCAGATGAATTTGCTAAACTCAACTAAATGAGTTCCACACTTTCATTTAGACCGTGGGAAATCCCGTTAGCAACACGTAGGTTACATCATCCGAGGTATTCCCGATCATCCAACAAGACGTTTTAATTTAGTTGTAGTTGTAGTTTTGTATTCCGTTTGTGATTAAATTTTGAGTTGTTTTATATTTTGAAATATTGTGGCGGTGAATTTTATCTTGCAATGACTTTTAATTTAGTTTTGGTTTCAGTTTTAGGGACTATCCTAAAGGTGTGGGTTTTCATGCAATGCTTGTTTATCATGCAAGAAAAGTAAGTGCGATGCGATTAAAGAAATTGCAATAAGATAAATTGCAATAAAATAAAAGCGTACTCGGAGGGTCTTCCCGTCATCCCAAGCTGCACTTAAAATACAATTAGAATATTTAAGCAAGTTCCTAGGTAAAGCTAAGGGAAGGGTTATGGTTTTCTACCAAATTCCTAATCCTATAGCTAGTCATTTCCTTTGTCGTCTAGGTTCTTGTGTTTTGGTTTGAGGACGATTTTCTTCATCAAAGAATAATTAAGTTCAATTGTTCTTATAAGTATCCTATCATATTGAGAAAGTGCTTAAGAAGAATCTTAAACATCTTTTCAATATTGCTAAAATTATTTTAAGTCCAAATGAATTTAATTATACAAATGAATTAATCGTCCGAGAATTCAAGTTTTGTTATCTTGCTCAGTGAACTAGGATATTTGAATATCCTATAAGTGAAGTAGCATTTCATTTAATGTTCTGTTTAGGAGTTATGGTAACCAAAGCTTTCGAGGGCAAATTGGAGTTCAAATGGTTCGTGATTTAGTTTAACTTCAGTTAAAGGGTTTGAATTCGGAATAGTGTTCAAGTTGCTCTATATTTAATTTCTTTATGTCTTAGGTGATGTTATTTAATTCAATTTAATTTAACTTTAATTTAATTTAATCTGGTTTAAGCTTTAATTTTAATTTAATTTTGTTTTTTTTAATTTTTAATTTTAATTTTAATTTTATTTGATTTGATTTTATTTTAGTTTAATTTAATTTAATTTAATTTAATTTAATTTAATTTAATATGTTTTAATTTAATTTAATTTAATTTAATTTAATTTAATTATTTATTATTATTATTATTTTTTTAATTTAATTTAATTTAATTTAATTTAATTTATTTGATTTAATTTAACTTAATTTATTTAATTTGTTTGATTTAATTTAATGTAATCTTTAATGTAATTTTTTTTTTATTTTTAATTTTAGTTTAATTGAAAATTTAAAAAAGAGTTTAATAATTTAACTTTTTAATTTAATTTTAATGATTAAGTCCTTTAACATTTTAAAACCTAAATTTGAATTATTATTTTTAATTAGAAATTAAATATTATTGAGATGATTAATTTAGGGATTTTTAAATTAAAGAATAAATCTCGTCCTAATAATATCCCTATCTTAATAATTCTAATTTTATTATTCTTCCAAATTTAATCAATTATTTAATTAAGGTTTATTTTAATTATCTTCAAATTGTTTAATAGGTTTCTACCCTTTAATTATTTAAATTTCAATCATCCAAATCAGATTAAGATCAAATATTTTATTTGTTAATTTTATTAAATCTAAAGTTTTAATTAAAGGTTAAAAATTTTTTAATTACCATTTTTCCCTTCAAACTTAATAATTCCATAACTCACTAAATTGAGCTTAAATTAACTTGAAATTTTTATGTGACTTTACTCATATGCCAATAAAGACATGAGAGGAGAAAATGTGATTTTTCTGTATTTTATTTATTTATGTAATTATTTTTGGTGGAAAATAGGAATCTCCAAGGAAAATTTAATAATATGACCAAGGGAAAGTTTCTGTCCTTAACAAAATTATGGGACATTCCTAATGACCAGAGGACCACTTGGACCAATTTTGGTGATCTTTTGAATTATATTATTTTTATTATAATTATTTTAAGTTTTGGAGTATTAATTTATTTAAAAGTACAATAAAGGTTGAAAAATGAAATTTATATTTTTCAAAAATCTCTCTGATATCAAGGAAATCAGAGAATCAATTTTTGCAATTTTCTGATTTTTCTTTGATTTATTATAATTATTTAAGTGAAAATGCTAAAATATATATATATTTTTAATTTTAAAATTACCTTAGGGCTTTAAAATTTAATATCTCATTAAATAGACCTAAGAAAAATTTGGGATTTATTCCTAAGTGATTAAAATTCAAAATGTAACATTTTGGTGAATTTTATTATTTTTGTGATTTTTATTATTTTTTAATTATTAAAATATTAAAATAATGCAAAAAATTAAATTTTTTAGAAAATTGAAATTTTAATTTCCTTAAATTCTCCTGATATCAGAGAGGCTCTAAAACTAATTTGTTGAATTTTTGAAAGGTATTTTGAAAGTTATGAATTTTTAAAGTTTAAAATGACTAAGTGGCTTAATCAACCCATTTAGTAGGGCTAACCAAGTCCAATTGACTTCAAATTTTTATGGTGGGTTCCTCTGATCCTAAAGGTCAGTGAAGAATTAATTTCAAGCTAATTTGATATATGGTTAACTCTAATTAATTAAGGAGCTATTTTGGGTGTTTAAGCCAATTAGGGTTATTTTAAATGAATTAATCCAAAATATATTTTTCCTAGGGTCCTCTGGTCAAAAGAGACATCACCAAATTTTCCTAGAATTTATTTCACAACATGCTAATTATTGGAATTAAAATACTTAAAATAGCAACATGAATTTGAAAAATCAATAACTTCTCATAGGGATGGCCTCGACTTCGGATAATTCGGTGAATGTTCCCAAATTCGGAGGCTTCAAAAGCCCTATGGTCTCATGCCATGGTGAATTTCCTATATGCATGGATAATTAAAATAATGCGGAGGGTAAATAAATCATTAAAAATAAAATACTTGATGAAATTAAATGATTTCTTTTCCACATTATTCTCCTCCGTTCACTCGAGCAAGAGGGTTATTTTATTTTATTTTTCTGATTTTCCTACACAAAGTTATGGATTTTTGAAGTTTAGGGGAATTAAATGAATCAAAAATACCCTAATTTTCTATTTATCCACGCGGCACCGCGTCAACCTCGGCAGCTCCGAAAGGCCACGCAGCGTGTTCTGGTTCGACACCGCCATCTGACTCAGCGCTCCGGGGCCCCGCTGTGTCGTTCCATCTCCTGATCCGACGCGATCCTGGCCGTCCATCTGCGCGTGTATTAAATGAACGGCATCCGTTCATCGTCCCCAAGCGTCCTCACCCGAGAGCCGTCCACACTAAATCCCTAATATCTCACTCAATACTCAATGGATTTTCGTGTTCTTATGCTCTATGGATTCATCTTGAGGAGACGAATACATCTATATGGTGATCATGCATTGAAATTAAAGCATTTGAAATGGAGAATCTCCGAAGCTCGGGATGAAGAATTAGCTCATACCTTTGCTCGGAGAAGTGTGGCTTCAATCCGAGGGTTGTGTCACCTTCGATTGGATCCCGACAAGCTCCGGATGAAGTCTCCCGGTCCGATGAATCGTCTAGGTATGATTTCGACCAAGCCCGATGACAAAGCTTGGAGTCCGGAACAGATGGGTGGCCCGGAGAGGGGCTTTCTGTCGTGGACTCCTTCCCTCGGTCCGGTGAAGGTGTAGGACCAATCAATTTTGGGATTGATCCACCGTGGAGAAGTGTCCCGGTTTTGGGTGGGATTTCGGTCGAGAAATCGAGTTCTGTTGGTGAGGATTAGGGCAAATTGGCACTAGGGATCAACTGCTCTAAGGATGGAGAAGGGTTTGGAACAATTTTGGCAGAGTTTCGGCAAGTTTTGTGCAACTCTCTCCTCATGGCCGTGAGGGGGTCGGGTTTAAATAGAGGTGGCTGGAGAGCCTCACAGGGATGGCCAAGGGTTGGGATCAGCTGCTCTGGGCATGGGAAGAACGACCATGGTGGCCATTGGGCATGGGGCGGCTCGACGAAGGTGGAATTCCAAAGTTTGGCTCCTCCCAAGGTCTCGCCATGGTGTTTTCGGGCGACCCGGGCGGCTGGCCGAGCAGGCATGGGTCACCCTCGAGTCCAAGTGGGTCGGGGCCGGAGGTTTGTGCAGTCAATCGTCCATGGACATGTGTAAAGGGTTTGAATCAAAAGGGTATGGGGAGAGGCTCATTTTGGGTCCAAATGGGTCAACCCACCATTTTGGGTTTGGTGCACCCTTCCTTGGCTGATTTGGGCTGAGGGAGGATCAGGTGAATCAGCTTGAAAACGGTAGAGAAGTTACCATCCATGAATATTTTGACTAATCATGGATTAGGGTGAAGCATTAAAAGGGTTAAACCTTTTTAAGGGGGCTTAAAAGAGGCTCCTCCTTTTGCCTTTAATGGCTTGATCACATGTCAAACCTTCCATGGCTTCATGTGGCTTGTCCATGGCTTGCATGGCTCGTCTTTGGCTTGGGGAAAAGCTTGGTTAATTTCATGAAAATGGATTTTAGAAATTTTTGGTAATTTGATGGGAATTTGTATGAAGCTTGATTTGGAATGGTTTAATGATGATTTTGAAACTTAGGGGTGATATCAATTAAAGGTATGATGAAAAGAAATTTCTATGTGGGCTTTAGGGCCAATTTTGGGCTTTTGTATTTGGTGGAAATGGGCTTTTAAAATGGTTTGGGGAAGTGGGCTTTTGGATTTTAAAATGGATTTTAGGATGAAATTTTGGCAAAGGCTTGGGCCAAATAATTGTTGGGTTTAGCTCATAAATGTGTCATGAGTGACTTGGAGCAAATTGGGAGTGATTTGGGTTTGAATTGGGTTGAATTTGGGCTCCTTTGGTGAATGGGCCAATATAGGTCAAATTGGGCTAACTTGGGCCAATGTTGGGCTAGGGTTGAAATTGATGTAAAAATTAATGTTGGGAAATGTTTATGGGAGTGTTTCAAAGAGGTTTTGGCTTTGGTTAGGCTTTTATTTTGGGGTTTGGGCCCATTTGGGTTAGGTTTGGGTTTAGGTCAAAATAGGGCCTTTTACCTTTGGGTTGAAGTTGAGTGGGGTTTGGATCTAAATGTTGGGCAAATCATGTTAGTATTTTGTTTGTGGGAATGTTAAGGAAGATTTGGAAAAGATTTGGGGTTAATTGGAGTTGAATTGGGTGAGTTTGGGTTATGTTTGTGTCATGGGTCCAAATTGGGCTTTAAGGCAAAAAGTGAAATTGGATCCAAATGTCAATCACATTGGACTTGGATTTGGTCTAGATTGGTGTTGGGATTGTTGAATTGAAGTTTAGAATTGAATTGGACCAGAATTTGGGTCAATTGGGTAGGTTTGGTTTGACATTGGGTTCACTTTGGGTTTAAAATGGGTCAAATTGGGGGTTTTGATAAAAGTAGGGTAAATTGACAAAATTGGCCCATGGTGTAGTTAAAAAAAATGAAATTGGGAATATTTGGGATTTTTTTGAATTTTCTGGGAATTTTCTGAATTTTTGGATTTTTGGGTCAAGAGGGGTATTTTGGGTATTTGGAGGGTATTGGGAGGTATTTTTGGAATTTTTGGTATTTTTGGCTATGGATGATCAACTTGAGTGGAGAGAAATGTTTAGGAATGATTTTGGAAAATTTTGGGTGATTTGGAAATTTTTGAGAAATTTGGGTAGTTTCAAGGGTTTTGGGTAGGCTAAGCGGGTGTAGGGTCCCGGGGGTCAAAAAATTGAAAATTTGGGAAATTGAAGATTAGGTGAATGTGAGTGAAATGAAATCATTTTGGTTGAGCCATGAAGCAATATCAAGCCCACATGAGCCATGAAGGGACTCATTTGAGGCATCCACTATGTTGTTCCTAACCCTCTTAGCCAAGGGCTTAGGGGTTAAGGACCATCCATGTGAATCACCTACATGAGTCGGGAGGTCAAGTTGAGTATGGGTGTGGTTTTAGAAGGTGTGTGCAAGTGTAGTGTATGAGTGTAGTGTGTGTGTAAGTCAGCCCTTCACTGGACCGAGGCCACCAGTGAGCGGTCCCAAGGCCAAAGAGTCCCATAGGAACTCATCCTTTAAACTTCCACATTTGATTTCCACCCTCTAGGTGATTAGGGGTTTACAATCAAGTTTGTGGAGTTTGCAGGGAGTTAAGAAGTGGTTTGAATTTCTAAGTGGTGGGTCCCAATTCTAGTCCTCTAAGATAGTCAAAGGAAAAGCCTAGGGCTAGATCCTAAGTACTAAAAAGAAGAAGAGAAGACCTCATCAAAAATGAGGTCAACACATCGATAAAGATAAATTCAAATCACAAACAATCACAATGATAATATATGGGTTACCTCCCACAAAGTGCTTGGTTTAACGTCGTCAGCCCGACCTAATCAGTTGAATTAATCGGGTAGACTTAGTTCGTAAGCCTCCTTGTAATTTGATTTCATTTCTCCCATATAAGGCTTCAGTCTGAATCCGTTAACTTTAAATATTTTTTCCATCTTGGGATCTTTAATATCCATAGCTCCATAAGCGTATACTTTCTCAATTATAAATGGTCCCATCCATTTAGATCTTAGTTTTTCAGAAAATAGTTTTAAACGAGCATTAAATAATAATACTTCTTGTCCAGGCTCAAATATTTTCCTTGAAATCTTATTGTCATGCAAATTCTTCATTCTTTTTTTATAAATCTTTGCATTTTCATAGGACTCATTTCTTATCTCTTCCATTTCATTCAGTTGTAACAGTCGTTTCTCTTCTTCAGCATTCAAATAATAGTTGAACTTCTTTATCGCCTAGTAAGCTTTATGTTCTAGTTCAACAGGTAAGTGACAATGTTTATGATAAATTAACCGATAAGGTGACATTCCGATTGGTGTCTTATAAGCTGTTCTATAAGACCATAATGCATAATCAATTCTATTAACCCAGTCAGTTCTTTTAGGATTAACAGTCTTCTCTAATTTTCTTTTAATTTCTCTCTTTGATACTTCAGCCATTCAAATTGTTTGTGGGTGATAAGCAGTTGCAATTCTATGTTGAATTCTGAATTATTCCAGTAATGATTGATTTCTTATATTTCTGAAATGACTTCCCCCATCTGTGATAATTACCCTTGGCATTCCAAATCTTGTATAAATCATTTTCTTTAAAAATTTTGAAACACATTTGGAATCACAGTTAGATAAAGCTACAGCTTCAATCCACTTTGAAACATAATCAACTGCTAATAAAATGTAAATCTTTCCAGATGATGGTACAAAAGGTTCTATAAAGTCTAAACCCCATACATCAAAAATTTCAATTTCTAATATATAGTTTGGAGGCATTTCATCTTTTCTCGATATATTCCCCATTCTTTGACATCGATCACAAGTTTTCACATAATATCCAACATCTTTGAATAATGTAGGCCAATAAAATCCAGAATTTAAAATTTTAAAAACAGTTTTATCCACTCCAAATTGTCCTCCAAATTCAGAATTGTGACATTTTGAATAATTGCAAAAGTTTCTTCATAAGGTACACATCTTCGAATCACAAAATCTTCACCTATTTTGAGTAAATGAGGATTTTCCCAAATATATGATTTAGAATCATTCTTGAATTTCTTAATATATTTGTTATTCAATCCATACGGTAAAATACCTAACCAAATATGTAACTATATCTGCATACCAAGGCGTTTGTAATCGTTGAATAACATATAACTGTTCATCAGAGAATTTCACATTTATGTTTTCTTCAGGAATCTTTTCACTATTATTTTTAATTCTTGATAAATGATCAGCAATTTGGTTGTCAGCTCCTTTTCTGTCCACTATTTGAAAATCAAATTCTTGTAAAAGTAAAATCTATCTGATCAATCTAGGCTTAGCATCCTTTTTAGACATTAAATACTTAATACCAGAATGATCAGTATTTACAATACATTTTGTCCCAAGAAGATAAGGTCTAATCAAAGGCATATACTATTGCTAGGAGCTCTTTCTCTGTAGTAGTGTAATTTATTTGAGTTTCATTTAGAGTTTTGCTAGCATAATATATAACTTTGAAAAATTTTTCATATTTTTTATCCCAATACAACTCCAATTGCATAATCACTTGCATCACACATTAATTCAAAATGTTTACTCCAATCACGTGCAACAATGACAGGTGCAGTGATTAATTTTTCTTTTAAAATATTGAACGCATTCAGACAATCTTCATTAAATTCAAACTTAGCTTCTTTTTCTAATAAATGATAAAGAGGTTTAGCAATTTTAGAAAAATCCTTTATGTATCTCCTATAAAATCTATCATGACCTAGAAAACTTCTCACATCAGTAACAGTAATAGGTGGTTGAAGTTCAACAATAATTTTCACTTTTGCTTGATCAGCTCCCATCACTTTTGTGAAATTTTATGTCCAAGTAAAATTCCTTCTGTGACCATAAACTAACATTCTTCCCAGTTTAAAACAAAATTTATTTCTTTAAATCTTTTCAAAACTTTCGTTTTATTTTCCAAGTAAGATTCAAAAGAAGTTCCAAAAACTGAAAAATCGTCCATAAATACTTCAATTCCTTTATCAATTAAATAATATAATATTGACATCATACATCTTTGAAAAGTTGCAGGTGCATTACATAAACCGAAAGACATTCTTCTAAAGGCAAATGTTCCATAAGGACTTGTAAATATTATTTTCTCTTGGTCCTCAGGAGCAATGAGTAATTGATGATAACCATAATATTCATCAAAAAAAAAGAAATATGAGTGCCCAGCTAATTTATCCAGCATCTGATCCAAGAAAGGTAAAGGAAAATGATCCTTTCTAGTGGCGTTTTTTATTTTTCGATAATCAATACAAATTCGCCATCCGGTAACTTATTTTGTAGGAATTAATTAATTTTTATCATTAACAATGACAGTGACTCCTCCTTTCATCGGAACACAATGAATAGGACTTACCCGTTGACTATCCGAAATAGGATAAATAATTCTGGCATCTAAGCATTTCAAAATCTCTTTTTTAATAACCTCTTTCATAATTAGGTTCAATCTTTTTTGAGGTTCAATAGTGGGTTTAAAATTTTCTTCCATTAAAATCCTGTACATACAAATTGAAGGGCTTATTCCTCTTATATCTGCAATAGTCTAACCAAAAGCTTTCTTATAATTCTTCAGAACTTTTATTAATTTTTCTTCTTGATCTTTGCTTAATTCAGAATACATAATCACAGGTAAAGTTAATGAATTTCCCAGAAATGCATACTTTAAATGTACAGATAACATTTTTAATTCCAGTTCAGGGGCTTTTTCAACTAAGGGTAAAAGTATATCATTTTTAGTTGTGTCAACAATTTTCCAATTATCATGAATATAATGACTTTCTTTAGATAAATTTTCTTCATTCACTTCTTCAATTTATTCAGTTAACGACTAATTATATATTATGGATTCATTATTTTTTTCTTCAGAAATGACCTTACATTTTTCTTAATAATGCTTTTCAATTATATAATAAAAAATATCCATCCGATAACATTTTTCTTTGTCAGGATACCTCATTGATTTAAGAACATTAAATGATATCTCTTGATCATTAACTCTCATTGTTAATTCTCCTTTTTGCACATCAATCATAGCACGTCCAGTTGCTAGAAAAGGTCTCCCAAAAATAATAGGTATTTCTTTATCTTCTTCCATATCCAGTACAATGAAATCTACAAGGAAGATAAAGTTATCCACCTTAACAAGAACATCCTCTATAACTCCTTTAGGATAAGTAATCGATCGATCAACTAACTGAAGGGTTACAGCGGTGGGAGAAATCTCTCCTAAATCTAACATTCGAAAGATAGAAAATGGCATAAGATTAATACTTGCTCCTAAATCACATAACGCTTTTCCACAAAATTTTCCTCCAATAGTACATGGTATGGTGAAACTTCCAGGATCTTTAAGTTTCTGAGGTAATTTCTTTTGAATTATTGCACTACATTCTTCACTTAATGCAACAGTTTCATAAGCTTCAAAATTTCATTTCTTGCTTAAAATATCCCTCATAAAATTTGCATAGCTCAGCATTTGCTCCAAAGTTTCAGCAAAAGAAATGTTGATGGTAGGTTTCTTAAAAATTTCAAAGAACTTAGAAAATTGATGGTCAAGCTTCCGCTGTTTTAGTCTTTGAGAAAAAGGTGGTGGTGGTCTTTCAACTTCCACTTTAATAGGAATTTCGGTCTGATCTTTACTTGGAGAAAGAGTTTGTTTAGGTTTTTCAATCTCTTCAACTTCTCTCTCTTTTTTAATTTCATTCTGAATTTTCTCATTTAATTCCTTTCCACTTCTAAGTTGAAAAACTTTTGCTTGTTCATGGTCTTTTCCAGTTTCTTTAGGATTAATTTCGACGTTGCTAGGCAGTGTTCCTTGTGGTCTGTAATTAATAAAATTAGCAATTTGACCCATTTGATTCTCAATATTTCGAATAGTAGTGTTTTGACTTTATAGCAGATTACCTAGTTGCAAGATCAATTCTTCTACAGATAAATTTTTCTGCTGGTTGTTAAAACCAGGAGGATAAGTTGGTCTAAAGTTTGAATTTCCTTGATTGTTCCAATTCCCGGTTGAATTACCTTGATTATTACTCCATTGTTGATGTCCATTTCTCAAATTAAAATTAGGGTGATTTTTCCAACTTGGAATATAATAATTTGAATAACGATTATTAGTTTTGCTAGCAATAACTTGCAAAGTTTCCATTGTTTAAGAATCATCAATATTTGTAGAATTATCTTTACTTACATGCGATACGTTAATTGCAAAATTATCCAATTTCTTAGATATCACAGCCACTTGTGAAGCTAAAATAGAAAAAGCTTTATTATATTTAATACTTGCCGCTCTTTTAGGATTAACCCTTTCAGAAGACCATTGAAAATTGTTGTTACCCATTTCTTCAATTAAAGTATAAGCTTCATCAAATGTCTTAGCCATCAAAGAACCACCAGCAGCAGCATCTATAATAGATCTAAGTGATCCAATAAGTCTGTTATAAAAAGTTTGAATAATTAACCAATCTGGTAAAGCATGATGAAGACATTTTCTTATTAGTTCTTTAAATCTTTCCCATGCTTCATAAATTGTTTCTCCATCAAATTGCATAAATGAAGTGATATCATTTCTTAATTTAGCAGTTTTAAAAGGAGGAAAATATTTAGCAAGGAATTTTTGTGTCATATCTGCCCAAGTTTTAATTGAAGAAGTTGCTAATGAGTTAAGCCACATCTTTGCTTTATCTTTTAAAGAAAAAGGAAAGAGTCTAAGCCTAATATCATCATCAGAAACATTATTGCATTTAAAGGTAGCACAAAGTTCTAAGAAACTAGCAAGGTGTAAGTTTGGATCCTCATTTGGTGTTCCTCCAAATTGATTATTTTGAACCATTTGAATAATAGAAGGTTTATGCTCAAAACAATTAGCATCTACAACAGGCATTTGAATACTAATATGAAGTTGATCAGCTGTAGGATTTGCATAATCCCTGAATGGTTTATAAACAATTTGTTCATTAATTTATATTGGATTTTTATTATTGTTATGTAAGTTAGTCATTTCCTGATATTTTTTACTTTTTTTTCCTTTTCTAATTCTTTTAATAGTTCTTTCTTATTAAGAATCAAAAGGTAATAATCCTTCAGATACTGAACTATGCATAAAAAAAATAAAATAAAATCTTTTTGGTATTTTAGTTTTTGTAAATTTTTTTGTATTATTTATTTTATTTTTAAAAGAAATAAAAGTATATAAAATATTTTTAATTTTAGAAATCTAAAAATTTTCTTTCTTTCTTTCTTAATATTCTTCCGTTCACTTCTTTTCTATTTTCCTCGGCAAAGACGCCAATAACTTGTTGTGTGAGACGTTTACTTATGCAAGAATTTATGAATTTATATTTAAAAATTTACAATTTTTTTTGTAAAAGTCACAATTTCAAATGCAAGTATACGTGTCGTTTCAAGTAATACATGGCTCTATTGGAGTCCTGGTTATCGATCCCGCAGGGAAAATTAAGTGAAAATTAATTTAAGAAATATATAAGATTTTCAAATTAAAAGTAATTATTATTTTTATTTGTTTTCAAAATTCAGATTTTTAAGTTTAATTAAATTTCTACTAAATGTAAATAAGCAGCAATAAAATAAATTATTAATGCAAGTATAAATAAAACAACTTTCTCCTTTTTCAACTAATCCAAGATTTTTCAGAATAATTATAATTCGTTAAGAACTTGAAATTATGGTATTGTGCCGAATAGAAGCATTCCTTTTCTTTACCTTTGCTCAATAGTATAAAGAACATTGGCTAATTTATAGATCAATTAGAATGGGTTAATCTAGGCTCACACTTCTAGATGTCCAAGGGTGGCTATAGTCAGCCCTACTATTGACCCGTTCCCTTTCTATAAACCAAATTATTAGAATTTAGTTTGTCGTTATAAAAAATAATTAATTCTACGCCCAATAAACAATATCTCCCTATTTATTTGCATTTCACCTTAAATAACCCGCATATATCCTTCGATTACCCAAGGATTCATGTGATATCTACTAGTTAAGAACTCATCTCCGCATAGGTCTCAGAATTCTTCAATAGGTTTTAACAATTTAAATGGCCAGTTTAAAAAGTAAATTAAGATCACGTATTAATATCATCACAATTTTTATAAAATTTAAGTTTATGTTCTCCAAAGAAATTATATTATCTTATTATCTCTTCATAGTTGAAAGGAGAAAGAAAACTAACTACTCAGGACACGTTGAATTCACGTAACAAAACATATTTATAAAACTTTGAACTAAGTTACAAATACTTATCTGGAATGTTCCTTCAAGTGATCCGCTGACACCTACCGACTCCAATGCAAAATGAGAGACTTCAACAACACCAACACTTACAAACTCACATTCTACTCAAGGAATTGAGTAGTAACACTCAAAATAACTAAAATAAACTCACTAATTACTTAAGAAGGTGTCTCCCTAAAATTATTCAAGTGTGAGAGAATTCTAGAGTGCTTAGGGGCACTTTTCTCTATAGAATTGACTCATATTTATAGAGCTTCAAAAATGACCAGGGGTTGCTTAAGGCACCTCTTCAAAATTCATCCAAATACAATGTATCTTCTAGAAAGTAACTGTGGCACCTTGGCACCAGGATCTGGCGCCTAGGCGCCATAATCCATGACAAAGTCTTCGCACCTCTTCACTTTAGATCGTACCTCTTCGCGATTAAAACTGTTTTCCCGAGTCCAGATGCATTGTATCACATGTCCTATATATTAGGAGTAACTTCCAGTTTTCTAGAAGGTCTGATAACCGTGTAACACCATCAAAATAACTGCTTAAAGTTGTCAAAAATTCTTCACAGCTTCAGTATCGAACTAGCGCTTAGGCGCCGGATTCTGGCGCCTAGGCGCGAGACCTAAATTTCGGCAACTTTGCTTTTTAGCTTTATTTTTGCTCCTTTTTGCTCGTTTTTCCTTCTTGAACTCTTTTTTTATCACCTACATCCAAAAACATAAAAAAACCTTTCATTAAAGCATACTATCCTTAAGAATTGAATCATAAATAAGGCATAAAAATAGGTATTTTTAAAGTGGATCAGTGATCTAGGAGCAAGTATTAATCTTATGCCATTTTCTGTCTTTCGAATGTTAGATTTAGGAGAGATTTCTCCCACCACTGTAACCCTTCAGTTAGCTATCGGTCTATTACTTATCCTAAAGGAGTTATAGAGGATGTTATTGTTAAAGTGGATAAATTTATCTTCACTATGGATTTCATTATACTGGATATGGAAAAAGATACAGAAATACCTATTATTTTAAGGAGAACTTTTTTAGCTACCAGAGTTGGTATGATTGATGTGCAAAAAGGAGAATTAATAATGAGAGTTAATGATCAAGAGATAACATTGAATGTTTTAAAATCAATGAGGTATCCAGATAAAGAAAAATGCTATTGAGTGGATATTATATAATTGAAAAGCATTATCAAGAAAAATGTAAAGTCATTTCTAAAGAAAAAAAATTATGAATCAGTAATATATAATGAGTCATTAAATGAAGAAATTGAAGAAGTGAATGAAAAAAATTTATTTGAAGAAAATTATTATATTCATGATAATTTGGGAAATTTTTGACACAACTAAAAATGATATACTTTTACCCTCAATTGAAAAAGCCCCTTAACTGGAATTAAAAATGTTACCTGCACATTTAAAGTATACATTTCTTGGAAATTCATCAACTTTACCTGTGATTATATCTTCAGAACTAAGCAAAGATCAAGAAGAAAAATTAATAGGAGTTCTGAAGAATTATAAGAAAGCTTTTGGTTGGACTATTGCAAATATAAGACGAATAAACCCTTTAATTTGTATGCATAGGATTTTAATGGAAGAAAATTGTAAACCTACTATTGAATCTCAAAGAAGATTGAATCTAATTATGAAAGAGGTTGTTAAAAAAGAAATTTTAAAATGGTTAGATGTTGGAATTATTTATCCTATTTCGGATAGTTAATGGGTAAGTCCTATTAATTGTGTTCTAAAGAAAGGAGGAGTAACCATCATTGTTAATGATAAAAATGAATTAATCCCTGCAAGACAATTTAATGGATGATGAATTTGCATCAATTATCAAAAATTAAACAACACCACTAGAAAGGATCATTTTCCTTTACCTTTCTTGGATCAGATGCTGGATAAATTAGCTGGACACTCATATTTCTGTTTTTTGGATGGATATTCTGGTTATCATTAATTACCCATTGCTCCCGAGGACCAAGAGAAAACAACATTTACAAGTCCTTATGAAACATTTGCTTTTAGAATAATGCCTTTCGGTTTATGTAATGCACCTTTAACTTTTTAGAGATGTATGATGTCAATATTCTGTAATTTAATTGAAAATGGAATTGAAGTACTAATGGATGATTTTTCAGTATTTGGAACTTCTTTTGAGTCTTGCTTGGAAAATATAACAATAGTTCTGAAAAGATGTGAAGAAACAAATTTGGTTCTAAACTGGGAAAAATGTTAATTTATGGTCACAGAAGGAATTGTATTAGGACATAAAATTTCACAAAAAGGGATGGAAGTTGATCGGGCAAAAGTAAAAATTATTGCTGAACTTCAACCACCTGCTTCTGTTACTGATGTGAGAAGTTTTCTGGGTCATGCTGGATTTTACAGAAGATATAATAAGGATTTTTCTACGATTGCTAAACCTATTTGTCATTTATTAGAAAAAAAAGCTAAGTTTGAATTTAATGAAGATTGTCTGAATGCTTTCAATATTTAAAAAAAAAAATTAATCTCTCCACCTGTCATTGTTGCACCTGATTGGAGTAAACCTTTTGAATTAATGTGTGATCTAAGTGATTGTGTCATTGGAACTGTATTAGGACAAAATATGAGAAACTTTTTAAAGTTATATATTATGCTAGCAAAACTCTTAATAAAACTCAAAGAAATTACACTACTATGGAGAAAGCGCTGTTTGCAATAGTATATGCCTTCGATAAATTTAAACATTATCTTCTTGGGACTAAATGTATCGTGCATACTGATCATTCCGCTATTAAGTATTTAATGTCGAACAAAGATGATAAACCTAGATTGATAAGATGGGTTTTACTTTTACAAGAATTTGATTTTCAAATAGTGGACAAAAAAGGAACTGACAACCAAATTGCTGATCATTTATCAAGAATTAAAAATAATAGTGAGAAGATAACTGATGAAAACATAAATGAGAAACTTCCTGATGAATAGTTATATGTTATTCAAGGATTACAAACGCCTTGATATGTAGATATAGTAACTATTTGGTTAGCAATATTTTATCGTATGGATTGAATAACAAATATATTAAGAAATTCAAGAATGATTCTAAATCATATATTTGGGAAGATCCTCATTTATTCAAAATAGGCAGAGATTCTATGATTCGAAGATGTGTACCTTATGAAGAAACTTTTGCGATTATTTAAAAATGTCACGATTCTGAATTTAGAGGACACTTTGGAGTGGATAAACTTAGTTTAAAATTTTAAATTCTGGATTTTATTGGCCTACATTATTCAAAGATGTTGGATATTATGTGAAAACTTGTGATCGATGTCAAAGAATGGGGAATATATCCAGAAAAGATGAAATGCCTCTAAGCTATATATTAAAAATTGAGATTTTTGATGTATGGGGTTTAGACTTTATGGGACCTTTTATGCCATCATCTGGAAAGATTTATATTTTATTAGCAGTTGATTATGTTTCAAAGTGGATTGAAGCTGTAGCTTTACCTAACTGTGATTCTAAAAGTGTTTTGAAATTTTTAAAGAAAATAATTTTTACAAGATTTGGAATGCCAAGGGTAATTATCACAGATGAGGGAAGTCATTTCAGAAATATAAGAATTCAATCATTATTGGAAAAATTCGGAATTAACATAGAATTGCAACTGCTTATCACCCACAAATGAGTGGAATGGCTGAAGTATTAAACAGAGAAATTAAAAGAATTTTAGAAAAGACTGTTAATCCTAAAAGAACGGACTGGGTTGATAGGCTTGATTCTGCATTATGGGCTTATAGAACAACTTATAATACACCTATTGGAATGTCATCTTATCGGTTAGTTTATGGTAAACATTATCACTTACCTGTTGAACTGGAACATAAAGCTTACTGGGTGATAAAGGAGTTCAATTATGATTTGAATACTACAGGAGAGAAATGACTGTTACAACTGAATGAAATGGAAGAGATAAGAAATGAGTCCTATTAAAATGCAAAAAATTTATGAGGAAAGAATAAAGAAATTACATGATAAAAAGATTTCAAGGAAAATATTTGAGCCTGGACAAGAAGTATTATTATTTAATACTCGTTTAAGACTTTTTCCTGGAAAATTAAGATCTAAATGGATTGGACCATTTATTATTGAGAAAGGATACCCTTATGGAGCTGTGGATATTAAAGATCCCAAGACTGGAAAATATTTAAATTTAACGGATTAAGACTAAAGCCTTATATGGGAGAAATGAAACCGATTTACAAGGAGGCTTACGAGCTGAATCTACTCGATTAATATAACTGATTAGGTCGGGCTGATGACGTCAAACCAAGCTCTTTGTGGGAGGCAACCCATATATTATCATTATGATTGTGTGTGAATTGAATTTATCTTAATCGATGTTTGTGTGTTGATCACACCATTTTAACAGACCTATTTTAAGACCAAAACTTTGTTAATTTGACGATAGGCAAAACGGAGTCAAACGTGTTTCCGGCGCCTAGGCGCCTAAGCACCAGCATAACCCATGTGTATCGATTGTCTAGCGCCTAGGCGCCAGATTTCGGCGCTTATGTGCCCCAGTTAGTGTTCGTGTAAAAACTTAAGATGTTCAGTTTTTCACATGAATTCTTCTTATAAATTGCCCTATCTTCATCCCCAATCCCTAAGCAACCTATTTTCGACCAGAACACTTCATTTTGGAGGAGAAAAGAGAAGTTTGGAAGCAATGGAGAGAGGAGATCATAGCAATGGGATAAGAGATAAGTCTTCTAAAGATCCTCAACCTTATTTCAATAGATTTATTGTTGTATGTTTGGAGAAATTGTTTAGTCATTTAGATAAGATTTAGGTGGAATTGCTAAGCGTTGGGAATCGTCTGCATGAGATGTATCATCAAATTGAGCATTTGGAATGGCAGATGAAACTTTAATTCGATCACATGGTGGCCTATCAGGATGCTCAAGTAGCGATGTATGCGAAGAACAAATGGATTGATGAGAAGACGGCTTTAGAATTTTCAAGGGCATTGCTTTTCTATCCTTGTGAACCTAGTGAACTTCATTGAGAAAGTGATGGAAATTAAAAGTCCGGTGATGAATAGATCTTTGATGTGTTTTAGGTGTGATTGAGTCATGTTCTAGTGTGTCGAATATCTAATTTGTGTGTTTGCTTTATTTGTTCAAAGTGTGTTGTTGGATTGAGAATTTACTTTGAATTTGTGTTATTTGAGTTGTTTATAAAATGATGAACCTTGTTATAGTATTTTCTGAAATACCTGGAGCTTGGAATGAAAAATATAAAAGGGAATTTAAGAGTTTGATTATATCTTGTATTTGAATATTGGATCTAATTTATCATTTTAATCGTTTGTGAAAATGTTTGGAAGTTAGAAATTGGAGTAAGACTCTCATGTGAGTAATTAGACGTCAAATTTGTTAATTTTTGATGGAAGATACAATTTTTAAATCGAATTTTTGGAAAGACGAGTCTGGCACCTAGGCGCCAGAACTCGGCGCCTAAGCGCCGGTTCGGCCTGCACCCAAAAATTAGGTTTTTGAACCACCCGACGCCATTAACTATGCCTAAGCTCCCTTCTTCTTCCCATTTTTGTGAAAACCAACTTTAGGGATCCATATTTAGGCCAGAATTTCAAGTTTTTGAGCTTGGAATCACTTGATTTCTTCATCTCGAGGTCAGATCTACCTTCTAATCCATTTATTTTTTATTTTCACCATGGACTTTTTAACTTTTGAGCAAAACTAAAAATTTTTTATTTTTAGAGTTTAAGCCATCGAGTTGAAGCTTTATTTAAGCTTTTTAAAGCTTAAAGAAGCTTATTCTTTTGATCCTTTAATTTATTTTGCATTTTTTTCTCTTACATTTAGATGGCTCCAAAATCTAAGCGAGGGAAGGAATGAGAAAATTTTGATCGTAGATAGTTTGCCACTGCTGCAGCACATTTTCATTACAATGATTTTCCTACGACAATAAATTTTATATCGGAAAGGATTTTTTACAATCCTGGTGGAAGGATTGAAAATACAATCGTTGCACTGAACTGGCAACAATTCTTTTACTTCACTGTTGTTGTCGTTATCCCTGTCGTCAGGGAGTTTTATGCAAATTTCTTAGATGCTGAAGATTTCAAGATCTTCGTAAGAAGAGTTGGAGTAGGATTAACTCCAGAGAGAGTCAACATTTTATACGGCCTGCCACCGAACATCGAGTGCTATTACTCTGGATTATCTCCATCCGAGGGAGATTTAGAGATGATTATTGCATACTTGATAGATGGTACTGGAGCTTGGAAGATCTGGAATGAAAAATGGGTAAATTTTTCATCTTCTAAGCTAAATGGATGAGAAAGTTTTTCATCTTCTAAGGTAAATTTTTCATCTTTAGAGGAGAAGCTCAAGTCTACGAAGCCCATTGGACGATTAAGTGTCAGTATTTATGATCGACTCTGAGGTAAGAGTTCTACCTAGTTCATTACCTACTTCTGGCAGACCTTTTACTTCTGGACCTTCTACTTCTACTAATGAGCCACCATCTAGTTTTTGGGAGAATATGTATGAGAAATATATTGAGCAGCAGAATATGTTACTTTTAACCCAGTGTAGAGTCGATACTATAGATTTGAAAGTGGAACATCTATCTGAGTACACCCAGAGGAAGAGTTATTTTGATGCTGAGTATTCTGAGTCTCTTGTTAGATTCCAGAAGGGTGACCATTCAGTTCAGTTCCTGACCTGCCCTAAATTTTCACCATTTGATATCCAGAACAAGAATGTAGACTTTTCCTCTGATGATGATGATGATGACGAGACTGCTAGTGATGATTATATTTTAGGATTGTGTATTCGTGTTATTTGTGTTATGTTTTTGTTAGTGTGTTAGTTTTCATGTGTGTGATGATTTGTTTGTTTTTATGTTTGACGCACTGTTATGAGACACTTATTGATGTACTGATTATTGTTGGATTGTTAGAGTTTATTTCTGTAATGAGATGTTTTATTTTTTTGTTAGTTTAGTGATCAGAACACCTGTTTAGTTTAGTTATTTTTTTAAGATTATTATAAAATTAAAAAAATTATTATTAAAAAAATAAAAATATATGATTTTTGTAGAAATTGATCCTCTTTACTAAACTTTTTTCAATAAATGCTTAAGACATTACATTATATTCATAAAAATCATGTGTAGAAATAAAATTTTCCTTTCTTGATTATTTTTTATATACTTAGAAAAATTCCTGGTAGAAATATGCTATTCTTTCTCTCATACTTTAGAAATTTTCATGATTTATGTTTATACCAAAGCCGAAGGGAAAAATTCTTTTGAAATTTAAATATTATTTGTCTTTAATGTACTAATATTTTCTTTAAAAATATTAACATAACATAAGGAATGAAAAAATTATTTAAGATTACTTAAATTTTTGAATTTATAAATAATTTAGTAAACTTAACTAAAATTTCAATAATTTTGATTGATTTTAGGAATTGAATTATTTAACCTAAATAATAATAAGATTTAAACTTTTTCTATTTATAATAAAGAGAATTGTATTTTTAAAACTAATGAATCAAGATTATTACTTGAAAAAGAAAAGATTGAAATAATTTTTGAAAAATACTTATTAAGAATGTTATTTTTATTAAGTAAAAATGTATAAGTTTTAAATATAAGTTAAGGATAGTGAAGTTCAAAATCATTAACAGGCTATCCAGATATAGTAATCCTCACAAATTAAAATAAAATGGAGGATTGAAAAATATCCTTACAAAGAAGAAAAAAAGGAAAAAAAGAAAAAAAAAGAAGAAATGTGAGGAGAAGCTTAAGGAAAGCCTAATTAAACATTGGCTTCACTTGAATTATCTTATAGGAAGAAAACTAATTACATTTTTAACTTAATTTACATGTACAAATATTTTTACTAGAAAAATTTTCATGAAAGTATTTTTCTTGTAAATTATATATGTGACCTTAATATGATAAATTACAATTATTCTTCAAATAAATGAAAAATTGAAAGTCTTATGATTTGGTAGTTAAATATTCTTTACATTGTTAAAATTAAACTTAATTAGTGAAATTTGGTTAATGATTTGCTAAAGCATTTATAAAACCAAAAATTAGAAAGAATCTAAAATATTTAAACTTCATTCCAGATGTTATACATTTTATGTAATAAAAAGGTTTACTTCAGGACAAGTAACATTTAAGTTTGGGGGAATTGGATCCACTTAAAATGTACCTATTTTTATGCCTTATTTATGATTCAATTCTTAAGGATATTATGCATTAATGAAAATTATTTTTATGTTTTTGGATGTAGGTAATGAAAAAAGAGTTCAAGAAGGAAAAAGAAGCAAAAAGGAGCAAAAATGGAGCTAAAAAGAAAAGTTGCTGAAATTATAGGTCTGGCGCCTAGGTGCCAGAATCCGGCACCTAAGCGCCAGTTCGATACCAAAGTAGATAAGATTTTGACAACTTTGGGCAGTTATTTTGATGGTGTTAAGCGGTTATCAGACCTTCTAGAAGACTGGAAGTTACTCCTAATACATAGGACATGTGATACAATGCATCTGGACATTAGAAAATGATTTTAATCACGAAGATGTGTTATCCAAAGTGAAGAGGTGCGAAGAATTAGTCACGGACTTCAGCGCCTAGGCGCCAGATCCCGACGCCTTGGCTCCACAATTACTTTATAGAAGATTCATTGAATTTGGATGAATTTTGAAGAGGTGCCTTAAGCAAACCCTAGCCATTTTCAGAGCTCTATAAATAGGAGACATTTCTATAGAAAAAGGGCCCTCTTTCTTGATCCATCTAGCCCTCCTAGATCTCCAACATCCAGAGATAGATTTAGAGAGCCACAATATTTTCTTGTTGAGTATTTAGTGTGTTTATCTACTCAATTCCTTGAGTAGTAAGTGTGAGTTTATAAGTGATGTTGCTGTTGAAGTCTTATAGCTTGCATTGGAGTCAATAGGAGTCAAAGGATCACTTTAAGGAACATTCCAGATAAGTTTTTGTAACATGGTTCAAAATTTTATAAATATGTTTTATTGTGTGAATTCAATGTGTTCTAAGTAGTTTCTTTTCTTTCTCCTTTCCACTACGAAAAGATAATAAGATAATTTAATTTTATTGGATAACTTAACTTAATTTTAAAATTATTGTGATGATATTCATACCTAATCTTTATTTAGTTTTTAAACTGGCCATTTGAATTGTTAGAACCTATTGAAGAATTTTGAGACCTATCTGAAGATGAGTTCTTAACTAGTAGATATCATATGAATCATTGAGGAATCGAATGCCTTGAGCGGGTTATTCAAGGTGAAGTGAAAATAAATAGGGAGATATTATTTATTGGGCGTTGAATTGATTAGTTTTAAAGTGAGAGACTAAATTCTAATAATGTAGTTTCTAGAAAGGGAATGGGTCACAAGTAGGGCCGACCATAGCCACCCTTGGACATCTAGAAGTGTGAGCCTAGATTAACCCATTAAACTAATAATACATCCTGAACCGATTTATAGATTAGCCAATGTTCATTTTTTGCTATTGAGCGAAGGTAAAGAATAAGAATGCTTACATTTGGCTCAATACCATAATCTTAAGTTCTCCACAAATGATAATTATTCTGAAAAAATCTTGGATTAGTTGAAAAGGAGAAAGTTGTTTTATTTATACTTGCATTTACCTTTAATTTATTGCTGCTTTATTTACATTTAGTAGAAATTTCATTAAACTTAAAATCCGAATTTTGAAAATGAATAAAAATTATAATTACTTTTAATTTGAAAATCTAATAAATTCTTTCCAAAGCTCGGGAAGAAGAAGGAGGTAATACCTTGGCTCTGAGAAGTGAAGCTTTAATCAGAGATGTTTACACCTTCGTTGGAGTCCCAGGAGCTCAGGGATGAAGCCTCTTGCTCTGGTGATTTGTCTAAATATGAAAGTGACCAGACCCGATTTCAAGCTTTGATGGAAGTCTGGTGCAAAGGCCTTCTGTGATGGGGCTTTGGTTGGTGCTCTTCTTCTATCACTGCTGGGAAGGTGTGGGTGCAATTAATTAAAATTTGGTGCTGTTGGAGGTGTATTGGAAAGTGTCCTGGTTTTCGGCCAAGTTTAAGCTCTGAAATTGAGCTCAGGCAGTGGGAACCAGAGGGGGAAAGTGGCTGGAATGGTCTTAGCGAGGTCTGGTGGAGCTCTGGTGAGATTTTGACAGAGTTTGGTTAAGAAATTTTCAGCACCATCATTTGGCTGTGAAGGGTGGTGGTTTAAATAACCATGGCTAGGGCGGCTGCCAGGACTTCAATTCAGGTGCAAAGAGCTACCTAGGTGGAGTACATCGGACCTCTAGTCGCAATTTTGGACTGAGTTCGCCATAGGGTGGAGTTTGGGTTTGGTCAAGAGGGAGGTGGCTCTTGGTTTTGGCATTTTCTAGCCACTAGGTCGTCCGGTCGGCTAGGCCAGGGGAGGTGGTCAAGCGGTTCAGGTGAGCGAGGGGAGGATTAATGATGATTAACCCCCAATGGCAAGCGATGATGGTGGGGATATCTTGCTTATGCCCCAAATATGGGGTGAAATCCCCTAATTCAAGGGACCTTTAGTCCACGGCTCTCATACGCTGGTTTAGGTGGTCTTGGGGCAGTCCTAGGGGTCCTAGAGATGGCTGTGGTAGAGCCAATTTGGCCTCATCAAGTCACAATGGGCCACATTTAGCTGTGGGTTCACTTTGGTCCATTTGGGTTCAAGTTGGGCTAACTTGGGTTTAAGCTTAAATTGGGCCTAAGTATCCTGAGTAACATTGTGTAGATGATTGTAATCAAGATTTTTCATGAAGACTTAGAGTGGTTTTGAGTTCATTTGAGGTTTCAATTTGGTGGATTTTGGGATTTTGGCTAATTTGGGGCAAGTTAGGTCAACCTAGGTTTAGGTAAAGCTAGGGTTGGGTCCAAGGCTAATTGAAGGCTCCAAATGGTATATGGGGATGTCATGAAGAGTTTCCAACATCAATTGGGTAGAAATTTTAGGAGTAGGACAATCAATTTGGTAGATTTTGGCATGTGTTGAACTTGGGTTAAACTTAGGTATTTTTAGATTTCAAGTGGATTTGGGTGAGACTTGGGCTCAAATTGGGGGAAATTGAATGTTGCATACGATTCATAGGAGTGTCATGGAGGGTTTAGGATTGAAATTTGGGGGAATTGATTGACATTGGGTAAATTTAGGGATTTTAGATCATTTCGGTAAAATTCAGGATTTTGGGTTTTTAGTGAAATTAAACTCAAATGTGGGTTAATTTGGGCATGTATTTGGTCTAGATTGGTATTGGAGATGTTGAATTAAAGTTTGGAATTGAAATTGGGCAAGATTAAGATCAATTGGGTAGACATTGAGTTTAATTTGGGCACTGTGGGTTAAATCTGTCAAATTAGGGCTTTTGTTAAATTGGGCTAAATTTTCCAAATTAGATCATGTCGTAGTTGATAGAAACCAAATTAGGAATATTTGGGATGTTTTTGGAAATTTATGGGAATTTTTGGAATTTTGGGCTAAGAGGGTCATTTTGGTTATTTTTGGGGATTTTTTTGGGAAGTTTGACAATTTTGGGTAATTTGGCCTACTTTGAGTAGTAGGGAGTATTTTGGAATGATTTTTAGAGAATTATGGGTAATTTGGGTGATTTTGGAAATTTGGGGGATTTTAGGGCTTTGGGGGCATTTTGGGTATTTTGGGATTTTTTGCTCAAAAGGGTTAGAAATTTGGAATGTTTGGGTAAATTGAAATTGGTTGAAGGTGGGTAGTATGGAATGGTTTAGATTGAGCCATGGATCAAAGGTCACCCTCATTTGATCCTCTATGTGTTGGTACTAGCCAAACCCTAGCATGAGGCTAAGAGCTTGGGAAAACAACTTACATGAGTTTCCATATAGTTAGGGGATCAAAGTGGTGTGCCTTACTTAGGGTTTTGAGTGTGTAGTGTGAGTGTGGTGTAAGCTCCAGACCTCCCAGGGTAGATCCTATGGCCTGACCATCTATGGGTGACTTCCCCTGGGCTTCCTTATGCTTTGTTTCTTCCTCCTAAAATTGGAGGTTAGGGCTTAAGCATATGAAAACTCCCAGTGAAGTAAAAAAAGTTTAAATTTCTATGGGGAGGGGTGCCATGACTAGTCTTCTAAGAAAAGTCACTAGGAGTGTCCTATGGCTAGACCCTAGGCTATTCTAAAGGAAGACTAGACCCCAACCAACAGTGAGGTCAACATGTACTCAGGGGAGTTTAGGGATGTTCTGGTGAGATTTTAGCAAGGCTTCACTAGGGAATTGTGCACACACCATTATGGCCTTGAAGGGGTCAATTTATAGCCATGGCCAATGGGTGGAACTCAGGCTGCCATTGGTTGGTCTCAGTAAGCCTTGGATGAGAGCTGAATGACTCACACATCCAATGGAAGTTTGCCACAATGGATGGTCCCAATTTTGGGTTCAAAGCTTGGGGAGGCTCTTGGTTTCAAGCTTTCTGGCCACTATGCTGGCAAGCCAGTGTGGAGCTTGTGGCTAGGATGGTCAGTAGGCTCAGTGGTACTTAATGGTGATTAACATCAAGGTTTGATGGTTGAGGGTAATGATCTCCCTCGGTTTAGCCAAAAATGGGAAGGGACCCATAATTTGGGGGGACCATTGGTCAATGGCTCTTGTAGTTTTAGTTTGGTGGGTCTAGGCTAGATTTTAGGTTTCACAACTTGGCTGTGGTGGTCTTGATTTGGTCAATTTGGGTTGGTTTGGTCAATTTGGGTCATGGGTTCAATTCGAGGTAACTTGGGTCAACGTTGGGCTAGTTTGGGTTTGAGCTTTGGTTGGGTCTAATTGTTTGAGCAATATGGTGTGGATGATTGTCACGAACGATTTGGAGAAGGTTTGGAGTGGTTTTGAGCTGGTTTATGAGGTGGATTTGGTAGAATGTGGATATTTGGTTAATTTGGGCTTAACTTGGGTTAGGTTTGTGTTCTGGTTAGGCTAGAGCTTCGCTAAAGTTCAATTGGTGGTTCAATTTGGTGTAGGTGATTGTCATGATGAGTTTTGGATAGAAATTGGGTGGAAATTTTGAGATTAGAGCATTCAATTTGGTGAAATTTGGGCATGTGGCACATTTGGGGCAAATTTTTGGATTTTTACTTAGGTTATATTTAGGTGAGGTTTGGGTTCCAATTTGGGTGATTTGATTGATCCATTTGGGGTGTAGAAATGTTATGAAGTGTTTAGGATGTAAATTTGGGGAAATCAACTTGGCTAAGAGGTCTAATTTGGGGAATTTAGGTCATATGGTCAAAATCGGGGCTTTTGGTTTGAGTTGAAATTGAGCTTGCCATTGGGACAAATTGGACTTGGATTTGGGTTGAATTGAATTAGTTATGACAAATTTTAGTTTAGGATTTGAATTGGGGGAGATTTGGATCAATTGGGTGAACATTAGTGGTGGTTTGGCCATTTTAAGCTTAAAGGGGCAATTTGGTGCTTTTGGTTAAAATGGGTCAATTTGGTTAAATTGGGTCTATTGAAGTGGTTTAAATTGATTTTAGAGATATTTGGGATGATTTTGGAGTATTTTGGAATTTTTGGACTTGGAGGGGTAGTTTCATCATTTTGGATATTGGGGAGTATTTTAAGAATTTTGGGAAATTTTGTGGATTTTGGGTATTTTGAGTGGTGGAGAATGTTTTGGGATGATTTTCGGATGAGAGTTTGGGTAATTTTAGGATTTTTGTTCAAAATTAGGGTTTAAGGGCAATTTTGGTAAATTGGTGGAGTTTAGGGGTAAGTGAGGTCAAAGTTCGAATTTTTGGTAAAATTGGGGTTAAATAAGAATGGTAACCCATTTGAGCCATGAACCAATAGAGATCCCACTTTGGATCCTCCATGTGTTGGTTCTAACCCAAACCTTAGACGAGGGCCAAGGTCTTAAGGAACCACCCACATGAGTTTCAAAGTGTGAGGAAATTTAGTATCTTTGGTTTAAGGTTATGAGGTAGTGAGTGTAATTGTAAAGTGGGTGTGAGTGTGTGTGAGTCTGTCCCAGACCAAACTACTTAGGCTAAGTCCTAAGGCTTGACCATCCTATAGGGAACTCCTTTTAAGCTTCCTAATGCTTGATCTCATTCTTTTAAGTACTTAAAGGTTAGAATTTAAGCATTTGAAAAATCCAAGTGAAGCAATGAAGTGTTTTAAATTTCTAATGGGGAAGGGTTCCATCACTAATCTTCTAAGATAGTCACAAAGAAAGTCCTATGGCTAGACCCTAGGTTATTCTAAAGAATGACTAGATCTAAACAAAAGTGAGATAAACATGCACCACCAAATCAAGAGAGATATTAGAGAAGATTGTACAGACATTAATGAGGAGTAGTGACTCTCTGTTGTATTTACATTATTTAGTATTTGGACTTTATTTGCTTGAGTTTTATTTGTATTTTGCTTTCTTATGGTGTGATTTCAGACTTATTACACTTGAGATTTGAATTTATGTTATGTTTTCATTGTTAGAGTGTTGTGGTTTGATTGCGACGCTGAATTATGGATGTGGTAGAAAGACTCATATGTTTAAGTTTGTAATTGTGGATTATATATATAAAAGTGATGTTTTGTGTTGTTTGTGTGATATTTGTATTAATTCATCACTTAGTTATGAATATAGATGCTTAGAATGGCTAATTAGATGTTGTCGTAAATTTGAAACGATCAAAATCACAAAATTTTAAGGAATCCTAAACATCGGTCTAGCACCGACGGCGCTATAATGGGTGCCGACGGCTCCCAAAAGCGGAAACTTATCCTAAATATTTTAAATTCACAATTTTGAGCCTTTGACCGCATTTGAAAATCTTCAACCTCCAGCCAAGGCCGAATAGCACTCCTAGGGCTTCCTTGCCTTTGGATTTGAGGCGATCTTGGAGCTTTTTTAGGTTAGATCTCATCTTCTCTTGGTAAGTGCTCTACTTTAAACTAAATTTTTTTTTATTTTCACCATGGAAATATTCTACATTTGGAGAAATCAAAATTTTTTGAATTTTTAAATAAAATCTTGAGATAATGCATGGTGAAATGCTCTTACTTGTTAGATTTGACTTTGGAGTCTTTACATTGTGATTGTGGAATTTATTGGGATTTATTTGCAAATTTTCTAGAAAATTTTGATATGGCTCCAAAGATGTTTAAGGGAAAGAGAAATGTTCATTTTGATGAAAAGAAATTTTTGAATATCAAAGCTTAGTATTACTTCAATTCTACTCTCTGAAGCAAAAAGTGTATTCAAGATCGAGGATTTGATAATCGGGGTGGAGTTGTGGAGCAGGTGATTACTGATCAGAATTGGGAAACTTTCTGTTATTTTTCTGTCGATGTTGTTGCTTATGTAGTCCGTGAGTTTTATGCTAACTTGAGGTGGACTAAAGATGAATATGTGGTGGTTCGAGGAAAAAATGGTAGAATTCACTCTTGCACCGATTAATGCTCTCTAGCAGTTCAAAGATAGTCCATTCTGTAAGTACAAATTTTTGGTATTATGAATGTGGCCTTAAATGATGTAATTAATTTTCTTACTGATGGAAAAGTGGAGTGTAAAACTAAGCCAAGACAAAAGATAAATTTTCCTACTTTCACTCTAAATATAGCATCTAAAGTCTGACATCATAGTGAAGTTTCAAGGGACATAGCTATTCTGAATTTTTGTATTAAAAAATGAGAATTATTGACATTGGTAGAATTATTCATAATAATATTCAGACTATAGCTACAGGGGAAACCACTTGAGGATTGGGACATCCTGCCTTGATTTACACATTATGTGTGCAATCAAGAGTTGAGGTTGAGAGTAGAGAAGAGTTGGTTCATCCTTTAAAGTTCATTAGTAAAGCCAACATTCGCACTTATGAATCTCATGTAAGATGGAGATCTGGAAGTAAGAGTAGTGAGATTCCCTCTACTAGTCATGACATACCTTCTACCTTTGTGACACCTACTATTTCTGATGTTATGGAGCGGTTGATGATACATCAAGGTGATATTACAAGGCTTCATAGCAGGATTGAAGGTTTGGAAGCAAGAAATAACATCAATAATGATTATCAGAGGAGAAGAGTGGAATATGTTATAGCTTATCATGACACTCAGATGAGATTTATGAGGTGAGAGGCTGGTGTGATATTTCCTACTTACCCCTGTTATAATCAATACCAGCCTGAGGAAGAAGAAGGAGCAAAAGAAGGAAGAGAGGATGATTGGTAGTGTAGTATTCTCTATGTTTGTTGTTGTGTTGATTTTTGTGTTTGTTATTTTCTTTTGTATAGTACTTTTGTGTAGTAATTGTACTTTTTCTTAATTTAGTTAAGTTGTATTGAAGCTTATGTTGGTTTATTACAATTTTAGTAAAATTGTAATAGATGTTGTATTAAGTGTTTAAAGTGGAGTTTTAAATTTATTTACCATGCAAATCATAGATATATGTGTGACAATGCTCCTAACCATTTTATGCATGTAGTCAAATTTTTAAGTAATACCTGCATGCTTCAGAAGAATCAAAAGCCCGGGATAAAAAAGCTAGTTTTCTTTTTGTTTTTCTCTCTAATTTATAATTTAATATGCACTAAAAACTTAAGTTTGGGGGAGGAAAAATTAACTTTTATTTGTTCTCAATTAAAATGTATTTTCACAAATATTTTAACGTGACTTAAAGTAGTTGAGTTTAAATTTAGATAACTAAATTTTTATTGCATTTAAATATCATAGTAGATTTAAATGAAAGTTTTTATTAATGAAGGTTAACTTTATGGGGCTAAGCTATTTAATATAAGAGGATTAGACTATAGTTGACTATTTAAAGAAAAGAAAACTACATTTTTGAAATGTTAAGAGACATAAAGCTTATGTGAGGAGAAATGATTGTAACTCTATGATGAATCATTTTAAAAGCTAATATATATCTATAAAATAAAGAGGTGCTTCAAGTTCCAACTTTAGGGATAGGAGAGTGAAGATCAAAATTATTAAAGGTTATCCAGATATAGTAATCCTCACAAGAAAGAGAGAAACGAAAACAAAGAAAAATAAATAAAAGAAGATTGAAAAGCTTTCCCAAAATGAAAAGAGAAAATAAAGAAATAGAAAATATATGTGAAAAGAAGCTTGAGGAGATGTTTAATCAAAAGTTGGCTTCAGTTGAATCAGCTTAAGGGAAGATCTTAGTGGCATTTTTTAATTTATAATTTTTGTATTAGCATCCTTACTAATGGAGTTTTCATGAGCTTCTTTTCCATATGATCCTTCAAAGCTCCCTTAATGTGACAAATTATGGTTATTCTTGAAAAAAATAGAAGAGTAGAACTCTTAGACTTGATTACTAAATATTTTTACACCTATAGTTTTGACCTAAGTTATTAAAAATCTTTCTAAAAACCTTGCTATTATATTTATTTAAATAAAAAATCATAGTATTCTTTAAGTAAAGTTCACTACTAAGAGCCATATTTTTATTAAGTAAAACGATTACTTAAGGACAAGTAATAGTTAAGTTTGGGGGATTTTGATGCACTAAAAATACGTTTGATTTTTCATATATGTTTTGTACTCATTTTTAGTGATATTGCACGTTAAAGGAAGGTATATTTTTTATTTTGTTGCAGGTATGATGATTTTAGGCAGTTGAAACAAAAAGAAGCAAAAATGAATGAATTTGGAGTGAAAAGGGGCAAAATCTTGGAACTTGAAGTTCTGGTACCGTCGGTGCCAGAATGGGTGTCGATGGCGCATTTTTCTAAAAAGCACGAGTAATTAAAGCGCGACAGGGGTGCTGACCAATTTCGGTGGAGGCCAACTTCATTGTAATTGGATGACTTTTGGAGGGATTCTTGAAGCAGCACTTGGAGAAATCGTCCCTAGGCTATTTGAAATTTATTTTGACACCAAAATTAAGAGGAAAGTTAAGATAATAGAGAGAAGTCTAGATAAGAAGTGGTGTAAGAGTTTGAAAAGTGTTTTAGAGTCTAGGGTTTTGTGTTAAGTGTTGTTTTGTAAGGGATTCTTCTCAAAAGAGTTGTAGGAGGAGAGAGAAAGTGAGAGATTGCTTCTTCCCTACTATTCCAAGAGAGAATTGTGTGTTGTTGTGAAGAGAAAATAAGATTCAAGGGAACTTCAAGAGATTTGCTCGGGGAAGAAATTAAGATAAGTTGTATTTACTTACTATTGTTTGTTTGACGTTGCTTTTATATATAAAATCTTTATTTTGTCGTATCCTCCCCATGAATTCTGAGTAGATTTCCTTGTCATTCTCCTTGCAATAATATATGGTGAAGTGATGGTTTAGATTTGATGTGCCATATAACTCTTAAAAATTTGTGATGATTTTTCATTTCCTACTTCTTTTACTTTTCGATCTAGCCAATTAAATTGTTAAAATATATTGTGAAACATACGATATGAAAGGATTTTGCTTTCCATAATAAAAGTGAAGATTACATTCAGTATTATGAATGAGTGATGTAGTTCATGAGGGTTGGGTGCAAATAAAATTTTGAAATATGTCTATTGGGCGTAGAATTGGAGATTTTAGGGTGACAGACTAAAATCCTCATTTCATTCATAGTGTTTGGAAATTAAAGTGAGAGTTAGCCTTCAGGTGAAGGGAAGTAGGAGCTCTAGAGTGAGAGACAGTATCCTCCCAGCCTAACCACGAATTTAGGTTCTAAACCTAGGATTAACCAATTTTTTTTATAGTACTCAAAAAAGGGTAAAGAATAAATATGCTCCTATTTGGCACAATACAATATTCTTACTGATCTTTATCATTCACTCACCATAATATCATTGTAAAGAGGGAGGACATTTTCTCTAAATTTGAACCTTGCATTACAAAACTTATTTTAGTAGTAGTCAACCTTAAATTGAAGTATAGAAAATAATTTCGTGATCTTAAAATCTCTATCATCATTAAACATTAGAAACTTTAGTATTTACTGTAATTTCATTACTAATTTGAATATTGGATTTCTGTTCTACGCTTGAAGGTTTGCTTCCTCTCTGTGGGATTGATAATCAGGACTCCATTAGGGCCCTGTATTACTTGAACTATACATATACTTACGTATAGGTTGGCTGCTTTCTTATTAAACTAATTATACGTTGTGACTGAACTAAAAGTACTTTTAAGAATTTATTCGATAGTAGCATCAACCTGCATCAATAGGACCAATTTTAGTTCAAATTGAAGCAAGGAAGAGGTTTGTGCAATCAAGGCGAAACTCTCTATCAAGCCTAATCAAGGCCACACCTCTTGAGATAAGTGTTTGATTTAATTTAATTTAATCTTTAATTTAATTTTTTATTTTTAATTTTAATTTAATTGAAAATTTAAAAAGAGTTTAATAATTTAACTTTTTAATTTAATTTTAATGATTAAGTCCTTTAACATTTTAAAACTTAAATTTGAATTATCATTTTTAATTAGGAATTAAATATTATTGAGATGATTAATTTAGGGATTTTTAAATTAAAGAATAAATATCTTCCTAATAATATCCCTATCTTAATAATTCTAATTTTATTACTCTTCCAAATTTAATCAATTATCTAATTAAGGTTTATTTTAATTATCTTCAAATTGTTTAATAGGTTTCTACCCTTTAATTATTTAAATTTCAATCATCCAAATCAGATTAAGATCAAATATTTTATTTGTTAATTTTATTAAACCTAAAGTTTTAATTAAGGGTTAAAATTTTTAATTACCATTTTGCCCTTCAAGCTTAATAATTCCATAAATCACTAAATTGAGCTTAAATGAACTTGAAATTCTTATGTGACTTCACTCATATGTCAATAAAGACATGAGAGGAGAAAATGTGATTTTTCTGTATTTAATTTAATTATGTAATTATTTTTAGTGGAAAATAGGAATTTCCAAGTAAAATTTAATAATATGACCAAGGGAAAGTTTCTATCCTTAACAAAATTATGGGACATTCCTAATGACCAGAGGACCACTTGGACCAATTTTGGTGATTTTTTGAATTATATTGTTTTTATTATAATTATTTTAAGTTTTGGAGTATTAATTAATTTAAAAATAAAATAAAGGTTGAAAAATGAAATTTATATTTTTCAAAAATCTCTCTGATATCAAGGAAATCAGAGAATCAATTTTTGCAATTTTCTGATTTTTCTTTGATTTATTATAATTATTTTAGTGAAAATGCTAGAATATACATTTTTTTAATTTTAAAATTACCTTAGGGCTTTAAAATTTAATATCTCATTAAATAGACCTAATAAAAATATGGGATTTGTTCCTAAGTGATTACAATTCAAAATGTGACATTTTGGTGAATTTTATTATTTTTGTGATTTTTATTATTTTTTTATTATTAAAATATTAAAATAATGCAAAAAATTAAATTTTTTTAGAAAATTGAAATTTTAATTTCCTTAAATTCTCCTGATATCAGAGAGGCTCTAAAACCAATTTGGTGAATTTTTGAAAGGTATTTTGAAAGTTATGAATTTTTTAAAGTTTAAAATGACTAAGTGGCTTAATCAACCCATTTAGTAGGGCTAATCAAGTCCAATTGACTTCAAATTTTTATGGTGGGTTCCTCTGGTCCTAAAGGTCAGTGGAGAATTGATTTCAAGCCAATTTGATATATGGTTAACTCTAATTAATTAAGGAGCTATTTTGGGTGTTTAAGCCAATTAGTGGTTATTTTAAATGAATTAATCCAAAATCTATTCTTCCTAGGGTCCTCTGGTCATAAGAGACATCACCAAATTTTCCTAGAATTTATTTCACAACATGCTAATTATTGGAATTAAAATACTTAAAACAGCAACATGAATTTGAAAAATTAATAACTTCTCATAGGGATGGTCTTCGACTTTGGAAAATTCGTGGAATGTTCCCAAATTCGTAGGCTTCAAAAGCCCTATGGTCTCATGCCATGGTGAATTTCCTATATGCATGGAGAATTAAAATAATGCAGAGGGTAAATAAATCATTAAAAATAAAATACTAGATGAAATTAAATGATTTCTTTTCCACATTATTCTCCTCTCGTTCACTCGAGCAAGAGGGTATTTTTATTTTATTTTTCTCGATTTTCCTACACAAAGTTATGGATTTTTGAAGTTTAGGGGAATTAAATAAATCAAAAATACCCTAATTTTCTATTTATCCACGCGGCGCCGCGTCAACCTCGGCAGCTCCGAAAGGCCACGCGGCGTGTTCTGGTTCAACGCCGCCATCTGACTCAGCGCTCCGGGGCCCCGCTGTGTCGTTCCATCTCCTGATCTGACGCGATCCTGGCAGTCCGTCTGCGCGTGTATTAAATGAACGGCATCCGCTCATCGTCCCCAAGCGTCCTCACCCGAGAGCCGTCCACACTAAATCCCTAATATCTAACTCAATACTCAATGGATTTTCGTGTTCTTATGCTCTATGGATTCGTCTTGAAGAGACGAATACATCTATACGGTGATCATGCATTGAAATTAAAGCATTTGAAATGGAGAATCTCCAGAAGCTCGGGATGAAGAATTAGCTCATACCTTTGCTCGAGAAGTGTGGCTTCAATCCGAGGGTTGTGTCACCTCCGATCGGATCCCGACAAGCTCCGGATGAAGTCTCCCGGTCCGATGAATTGTCTAGGTATGATTTCGACCAAGCCCGATCACAAAGCTTGGAGTCCGGAACGGATGGGTGGCCCGGAGAGGAGGCTTTTGCTGGTGGACTCCTTCCCTCGGTCCGGTGAAGGTGTAGGACCAATCAATTTGAGGATTGATCCACCGTGGAGAAGTGTCCCGGTTTTGGGTGGAATTTTGGTCGAGAAATTAAGTTCCGTTGGTGAGGATTAGGGCAAATTGGCACTCTGGGATCAACTCGCTCTAAGGATGGAGAAGGGTTTGGAACAATTTTGCGCGAGTTTCGGCAAGGTTTGTGCAACTCTCCTCTCATGGCCGTAAGGGGGTCGGGTTTAAATAGAGGTGGCTGGAGAGCCTCACGGGGATGGCCAAGGGTTGGGATCGACTGCTTCTAGGCATGGGAAGAACGGCCATGGTGGCCATCGGGCACTGGGGCGGCTCGACAAGGTGGAATTCCAAAGTTTGGCTCCTCCCAAGGTCTCGGCCATGGTGTTTTCCGGCGACCCGAGCGGCTGGCCGGCAGGCATGGGTCACCCTCGAGTCCGAGTGGGTCGGGGCTGGAGGTTTGTGCGATCAATCGGCCATGGACATGTGTAAAGGGTTTGAATCGAAAGGGTATGGGGAGAGGCTCATTTTGGGTCCAAATGGGTCAACCCACCATTTTGGGTTTGGTGCACCCTTCCATGGCTGATTTGGGCCGAGGGAGGATCGGGTGAATCAGCTTGCAAAGGGTAGAGAAGTCACCATCCATGAATATTTTGATTAATCATGGATTAGCGTGAAGCATTAAAAGGGTTAAAACCTTTTAAGGGGCTTAAAAGAGGCTCCTCCTTTTTCCATTAATGGCTTGATCACATGTCAAACCTTCCATGGCTTCATGTGGCTTGTCCATGGCTTGCATGGCTTGTCTTTGGCTTGGGGAAAAGCTTGGTCAATTTCATGAAAATGGATTTTAGAAATTTTTGGTAATTTGATGGGAATTTGTATGAAGCTTGATTTGGAATGTTTTAATGATGATTTTAAAACTTAGGGGTGATATCAATTAAAGGTATGATGAAAAGAAATTGCCATGTGGGCTTTAGGGCCAATTTTGGGCTTTTGTATTTGGTGGAAATGGGCTTTTAAAATGGTTTAGGGAAGTGGGCTTTTGGATTTTAAAATGGATTTTAGGATGAAATTTTGGCAAAGGCTTGGGCCAAATAATTGTTGGGTTTAGCTCATAGATGTGTCATGAGTGACTTGGAGCAAATTGGGAGTGATTTGGGTTTCAATCGGGTTGAATTTGGGCTCCTTTGGTGAATGGGCCAATATAGGTCAAATTGGGCTAACTTGGGCCAATGTTGGGCTAGGGTTGAAATTGATGTAAAATTAATGTTGGGAAATGTTTATGGGAGTGTTTCAAAGAGGTTTTGGCTTTGGTTGGGCTTTTATTTTGGGGTTTGGGCTCATTTGGGTTAGGTTTGGGTTTAGGTCAAAATAGGGCCTTTTAGCTTTGGGTTGAAGTTTAGTGGGGTTTGGGTCTAAATGTTGGGCAAATCATGTTAGTTTTTTGTTTGTGGGAATGTTAAGGAAGATCTGGAAAAGATTTGGGGTTAATTGGAGTTGAATTGGGTGAGTTTGGGTTATGTTTGGGTCATGGGTCCAAATTGGGCTTTAAGGCCAAAAGTGAAATTGGGTCCAAATGTCAATCAAACTGGACTTGGATTTGGTCTAGATTGGTGTTGGGATTGTTGAATTGAAGTTTAGAATTGAATTGGACCAGAATTTGGGTCAATTGGGTAGGTTTGGTTTGACATTGGGTTCACTTTGGGTTTAAAATGGGTCAAATTGGGGGTTTTGATAAAAGTGGGGTATATTGACAAACTTAGCCCATGGTGTAGTTGAACAAAATGAAATTGGGTATATTTGGAATTTTCTGGAATTTTCTGGGAATTTTCTGAATTTTTGGATTTTTGAGTCAAGAGGGGTATTTTGGGTATTTGGAGGGTATTGGGAGATATTTTTGGAATTTTTGGCATTTTTGGCTATGGATGATCAACTTGAGTGGAGAGAAATGTTTAGGAATGATTTTGGAGAATTTTTGGTGATTTGGAAATTTTTGAGAAATTTGGGTAGTTTCAAGGGTTTTAGGTAGGCTAAGCGGGTGTAGGGTCCCGGGGGTCAAAAAATTGAAAATTTGGGAAATTGAAGATTATGTGAATGTAAGTGGAATGAAATCATTTTGGTTGAGCCATGAAGCCATATCAAGCCCACATGAGCCATGAAGGGACTCATTTGAGGCATCCACTATGTTGTTCCTAACCCTCTTAGCCAAGGGCTTAGGGGTTAAGGACCATCCATGTGAATCACCTACATGAGTCAGGAGGTCAAGTTGAGTATGGGTGTGGTTTTAGTAGGTGTGTGCAAGTGTAGTGTATGAGTGTAGTGTGTGTGTAAGTCAACCCTTCACTGCACTGAGCCACCTGGTGCGGTCCCAAGGCCAAAGAGTCCTATAGGAACTCATCCTTTAAACTTCCACATTTGATCTCCACCTTCTAGGTGATTAGGGGTTTACAATCAAGTTTGTGGAGTTTGCAGGGAGTTAAGAAGTGGTTTGAATTTCTAAGTGGTAGGTCCCAATTCTAGTCCTCTAAGATAGTCAAAGGAAAAGCCTAAGGCTAGATCCTAAGTACTAAAAAGAAGAAGAGAAGACCTCATCAAAAATGAGGTCAACACTTGTTAATGTGGAAGTTGAAAAACCACCACCACCTTTTCCTTAAAGACTTAAACAGCAGAAATTAGATCATCAATTTTCTAAGTTCTTTAAAATTTTTAAGAAACTTACTATTAACGTACCTTTTACTGAAGCTTTGGAACAAATGCCAACTTACGCAAAATTTATGAAGGATATTTTAAGAAAAAAATGAAAATTTGAAGCTTTTAAAACTGTTGCATTATGTGAAGAATGCAGTGCAATAATTCAAAAGAAATTACCTAAAAAGCTTAAGGATCTTAGAAGTTTCACTATACCCTGTGCTATTGGAGAAAAATTTTGCGGAAAAGCTTTATGTGATTTAGGAGCAAGTATTAATCTCATGCCATTTTCTATCTTTCGAAGATTGGATTTAGGAGATATTACTCCCACCACTGTAACTCTTCGACTAGGTGATAGATCTATCACTTATCCTAAAGGAGTTAAAGAGGATGTCCTTGTTAAAGTGGACAAATTTATCTTCCTTGTAGATTTCATAGTACTTGATATGGAAGAAGATAAAGAGATACCTATTATATTAGGAAGACCTTTTCTAGCTACCGGACGAACTATGATTGATGTGCAAAAAGGAGAATTAACCATAAGAGTTAATGATCAAGAAATTAAATTCAATGTTCTTAAATCAATGAAGTACCCTGATAAAGAGAAATGTTATTGAATGGATATAATTGATTATTTAATTGAAAAACATTAACAAGAAAAATGTAAAGTCATTTCTGAAGAAAAATTTGAATTTTTAACTGATGAAGATGAAGTAGTACAATAAGAAGAGACTCATTTTATTAAAGATAAATGGGAAACTTTAGACGCAACTCAAAATGATATACTTTTACCCTCAATTAAAAAAACACCTGAACTCGAATTAAAAATGTTACCTTCCCATTTAAAATATGTGTTTCTTGGAAATTCGATAACTTTACCTGTTATTATTTCTTATGAATTCAGTAAAGATCAAGAAGAAAGATTACTAGGTATGTTAAAAAAGTATAAGAAAGCTTTTGGTTGGACTATTGCTGATATAAGAGGAATAAGCACTTCCATTTGCATGCACCTGCAACTTTTCAAAGATGTATGATGTCAATATTTTGTGATTTGATTGACAAAGGAATTGAAATATTCATGGACGATTTTTCAGTCTTTGGAACTTCTTTTGAATCTTGTTTGGAAAACATAGCCAAAGTTCCGAAAAGATGTGAAGAAACAAATTTAGTTCTTAACTGGGAAAAATGTCAATTGATGGTCACAGAAGGCATTGTTCTTGGACACAAAGTATCACAATAAGGGATGGAAGTAGATCAAGCAAATGTGAAAATTGTTGCTGAATTGCAACCACCTACTACTGTTACTTATGTGAGAAGTTTTCTAGGTCATGCTTGATTTTATAGAAGATATATAAAGGATTTTTCTAAAATTGCTAAACCTCTTTGTCATTTATTAGAAAAAGATGCAAAATTTGAATTTAATAAAGAATGTATTAAAGCTTTTAATATTTTAAAAGAAAAATTAATAACCGCACCTATCAATGTTGCACTCGATCGGAATAAATCTTTTGAATTAATGTGCGATGCAAGTGATTTTGCAATCGGAGTCAGTATTAGGACAAAAATATGAGAAATTTTTCAAAGTTGTATATTATGTTAGTAAAACTTTCACTGAAACACAAAGAAATTACACTACCACTGAGAAAGAGCTTCTAGCTATAGTATATGCCTTTGATAAATTTAGACCTTATCTTCTTGGTACGAAATGCATAGTTCATACTGATCATTCTGCTATTAAATATCTACTATCTAAGAAGGATTCTAAACCTAGACTTATAAGATGGGTTTTACTTCTACAAGAATTTGATTTTCAAATAGTAGATAGAAAAGGAACTGAAAACTAAATTGCTGATCATTTGTCTACAATTAAAAAAGATCTTATTTTGGAAGAAAATATAAATGAGAAATTCCCTGATGAATCTTTATAAGTTATTCAAAGATGCAAAACACCTTGGTTTGCTGATATTGTTAATTATTTAGTTAGCTTATGACTTGGATAACAACTTTATTAAGAAATTTAAAAATGATGCTAAATATTATATTTGGGAAGAACCTCATTTATTTAAAATTGGTAAAGATTCTATGATTTGAAGATGTGTACCTTATGAGGAAACTTTTGCTATTATTCAAAAATGTCATGATTCTAATTTTGGAGGACACTTTGGCATAGATAAAACCGAATTTAAAATTTTAAATTCTGGATTTTATTGGCCTACCTTATTTAAAGATGTGAGACAATATGTGAAAACATGTGATCGATGTCAAACGATGGGAAATATATCTAGGAAAGATGAAATGCCTTTAAACTATATATTGGAAGTTGAAATTTTTTATATATGGGGTTTAGACTTTATGGGACCATTTGATCCATCATCTGGAAAAATTTATATTTTATTAGCAGTTGATTATGTTTCGAAGTGGATTGAAGCTATTGCTTTACCCAACTTTGATTCCAAAAGTGTTTCTAAATTTTTAAAGAAAATGATATTTTCAAGATTTGGAATGCCTAAGGTAATTATCACTGATGGTGGAAGTCATTTCAGGAATATAAGAATTCAATCGATACTACAAAAATTTGGAATCAAACATAGAATTGCAAATCGCTTATCACCCTCAAACTAGTGGAATGGCTGAAGTATCAAATAGAGAAATTAAAAGAATTTTAGAAAAGACGGTTAATCCTAAAAGAACCGATTGGGTTGATAGACTTGATTCTGCATTATGGGCTTATAGAACAGCTTATAAGACACCAATCGGAATGTCAACTTACCAGTTAATTTATGGTAAACATTGTCATTTACCTGTAGAACTTGAACATAAAGCTTATTGGGCGATAAAGGAGTTTAATTTTAATTTGAATAAATCTGGAGACAAATGATTATTGCAACTAAATGTGATGGAAGAAATTAGAAACGAATCGTATGAAAATGCAAGAATTTATAAAGAGAAAATGAAGATGTTGCATGATAAGAAGATTTCAGGTAAAATTTTTGAGCCTTGACAAAAAGTATTATTGTTTAATTCTCGTTTAAGACTTTTTCCTAGAAAATTAAGATCTAAATGGACTGGACCCTATTTAGTTGAGAAAGTATACCATTATGGAGCTGTGGATATTAAAGATCCCAAAATAGGAAAAAAATTTAAAGGAAATGGCGTAAGATTGAAGCCTTATTTGGGAGATATTAAAAAGATTTATAAAGAGGCTTATGAATTGAGTCAACCTGATTAAAGATTTACTTAAGTCAGGCTGACGACGTTAAACCAAGCGCTTTGTGGGAGGCAACCCATAATTATTTTTGTTTGTGAGTGTTTTTGTGTTTTAATGTAAGGTTTTGCCTCGATCTTGATTAATTTTATATTACTTTAGAAAAATTTAATGATTATAAGTCTTTGTTGACTTAAGCTGAAAATTATTTTGAAGTATGTAAGATTTAAAAATAGGATCACTCTATTTTGAATATGAGTAAAAAGGAGATGAAGTTAACCTTCATTATGATAGTTTACAATGTGAGTTATTGAGTCTAAATTACTCTTTGAGTCTAATTTACCTATCTTGGAGAACGAAATTTTGAAAATTTGACGATTCGGCGAAACGAGGTTGAACGTAGTTTTGGCACCTAGGCGGCTAGGTGATCCTAAGCGCCGTCAACTATGTATCAATAGGTCCGGCGCCGGACCGTCGCCTAGCGCCATGAATTCTTTGGGTCGTGCAAAAACCGAAACTTTTCAGTTTTTTACATGATTTTCCCCTTTAAATCAACCTATCTTCTTCCACTAACCATCAACGCTCAAAATTACGTCCCCGCACACTTCATTCTTGAGAGATTTGAGAAATTTTTGAAGAAATTGAAGGAAGAAATCTTGGAGAAGAAGCTAGGGACAAGGTTTCAAAGATCCTCAACCCTACTTCAATGGTTTCATCGCGTAAGTTTTGAGAAAATTTCTAGTCATTTGGATAAGTTTGAAGTAGAGTTTAAAAAGCATTGGAGATCGCGCTTGTGAGATGTTTCGTGAGTTGAACATCTAGAATGGCAAATGAAACTTTAATTTGATCATTTTACGGCTTATCAAGATGCTCAAGTTGAAATGTATGCGAAGAACAAGTGGATTGACTAAAGAAGGCTACGAATTTCTCGAGAGCGTTAGAGTTCTTTCCGAGTGGGTCTGATTTTCCTTGTGAAGATTAGAATATTCGTAATGAGATAGTTATTATGGTTTGTTTAGTCGTTGTATTGATTTAGAGAATCGATTGTATTTGTTTGTGTATTTGCTTTCATGTTCAATGTGTATTTGTTTTTTGCTTGGAAATTGTTATGTTTGAGTGTGTATTAGGAACTGAAATCGAATATAGTATTTATGGAATGTATTGAGTCGAAGTATTGAAGGTTATAAATGGAAATTAGTAAGTTTGATTGAAACCTTATGTTTGATTGGTGGATTAAATATTTAATTTTTATAAATTTTTGAAAATTGTTGTGGAAGTTAGAAACTAAAGCTCTACTACGTATGAGTAATTAAAAGTTGAATTTATGAGATTTTGGTGGAAAATTAAATTTAAATTTTTTTTTGGCGGCGAGTCGCGCTAGGCTCAGTCGGTGCTGGTGCAGGTTCGGCTGCTTTTGAGAAATTTACTTAAATAACCACCCAGCCATTTTGGCCTTTAAGCTTCATCTTAACTCACAATTTTTCATAAAAATACATCCTCTAGATCCATTTTGAGGTCGAAACATTAAGGATTTGGCGTGAAACCACTCGATTTCTTTGTCTCGAGTTAGATCTACACTTTAAAACATTTATTTTGATTTTCACCATAGATTTCCCTAAGTTTTGCTAAGAGCGAAAATTTTTAAAAATATTCGATTTTTAGTGATTTCTTTGAATTTCTAAACTTATTTTATGTTTTATAAACTTAAAGAAGTTTAAATCTTTGATTCCTAAATTTGTTCTTGTTTTACGTCGGGTTTAAATAGCTCCGAAAATCTAAATGCGGGAAGGCACGAGATAACTTTGATAACGACGGAATTTTCTCTGCGAACACGCATTTCACTCATGAATTTGCGAGCGTCCGAGAGAAAGTTTCATTTCGAGCAGAAGTTTTACATCATCTGGAGAAATGATCGAAAACAACATTGTTGCACACAATTGGCAACGATTTTGTTATTTTACTATTATTCTTTGTTATCACGATTGTTCGAGAATTTTATACTGCAAATTTTTTGGATGCGAGGGAATCTATCTATTATGATAAGAAAACATCGCTTTTAACTTTACCGACGGTTTTAAGTTTGTAGGTAAAACCCTTTGTTAACCTCACTTTTGTAAGAATCTACCCTAAATTGACATATATGATCAGGACATGTCTTGAGCCATCCACATTACCTCAGGATCCAAGGATTCTACTGCAAGTCCTAAAGCGATCATGATCATCAAATTCATCTTGGGGAGGAGGTCTACTAACATTGGCCCCTTTAACCCATCAGGGATCCCCAAACCCTAAAAATTAAACCAAATCCCACTACAACCAAAATCTAGAGTTGAAGATCACTTGGTTGCCTACATTTTATGCCATTTCTTTCCTACCATAACAATCAAGTATAATGAAATTTGCAAACTTTGCTTCCTACTTTTATTCACACCCAATGGTATTAAGTGCTACATTCTACGTTAAAAGGATATGATTTGATCCCTTCTTGGAACTTATTTCTTTATGTTATTTTATTTTTTATCTCATGAAATGTTATATAGAAAAATTATTTCCTCATTTTTAGAAGTTTTATTGATGATGTACCGTGTGCTTACACATCTCAAACTTTTTTTTTTTATTATATTTTTCCTTTATATTTTTTATCTCATGAAATTTCAAATTACTTACAAAATTAGCTGTCAAAATCACATAAATTCATGTAGTGATCCTAAGCGGCCAATAGTTGAACATTTAGATGTTGAGCAAATAAAAAGCCATCTTTATTTTCTAATTATTATAAGAGGATATCAAATCAATAGTTAGAGGTGGAGAAATGATATTATCTAGTGGCATAGTAGTGGAGATGTTATAGTTGATGTTGCTAGAGTTAATGAGGTTTTTAAAATGGAAAATAAAATCTCTAGAAATGTTAGATAAGCAAGATATAATGATGTTAAAGACTATTAAATTCCATAATGAAATTGTAATTTTTTTTAAACTTCCAATTTCATTTATAGAAATGGAGTTCATCTTCTTTTTTAATGATTTATTTATCCTTTTCTTATTTAATTATCCAAGACACCCACGATGAATATAAATTAGAAAGAACTTTGGTAATCTCGTTGGTTTTAGGATTAATGATGGGATCCTAAGGCTAGAAGCTAAGAACTTGAAGGATGCTAACTTGCTTATATTCTAGGGACTTGACATGTTATTAGAAAATGATTTGAAAATCCATTTCTAACCTTTGAGGAGAGTGTTAAGAGATTTTATGCTTTGTAAAGTGTGAAGATGGGATAGCCTTTCAAATAAGAGGATCAAAATGCCTTGCTTAAGTAGTCCAAGAATTTTGTCAGAGTGATTTAAAGATTTAGGAGGAGATGAATGAATGTAATGAAGGAGTGTTCTTTGCATCTATAAGCATCAATGTTATAAAGAAGAGAATAAAAAAGAGTTCAAGCCAATCATTATTGGTCCTATCTAATTTCAATTGGATGAGATTGCCAATCCTGTTATGGAATATTAATGAACCAAATGTATGACAATCCAATTGATTATAAATCCTTTAAACTAATGCTAAATATCATTGAATTGATGTCCTGAACTTGTTATTAGGAAGAGGAATTTTTTCCTAAATTCTAATTAGAATGATACTTGAACAATTGAAGTGGTCAAGAATAACCCAAGATATGTTACCTCATTGTTCAATTTGCTTACAATTGTCTCATAAGTGAACTATATATGCTTGAGAGTTTAAATGCATAAATTATTGACAAAAAAGAAGAAACTAACTTGTTCATAATGAACAATCCCATGGATCAACCACACATTAGATATGATAAGACAAAATGAAGTGGTGGAGGCATTCCACTTACCCAAAGCTTAGTAGGAATCAATATATTACCATTTCCCTCAGTATAAAAAGCTAGTGAGAGCATGTAAACTCAGGGTTATGAGTTGCCTTTATCTTTGCTCCTAAAGAATAAATGTGATTAATATTAAAGAGGCAAATAACGTCCTAACAATTAAATGACCTCTCATTAAAACCTTCAACATTCTAAGAAGTTATTATTTGGTTGAACATCAATAGATTGGATTGATGGTGGAAGATTTTTTTGGCTTGGGAGCTTTGAGGATTAGGAGGAAGGGAGAGTTGTTAAGGCAGAGAATGGCTTAATTTGAGACCATTTCAAATGATAAAGAGAAGCAAGTGTTGGGCTTATTAAAGAATCTATGCACATTGTCAGTTTTTACGAATAAACTTCATAGAAGTAGTGGTAGATGAAGGGTTATTAAGAGTGAGCTTTTGAATTGTAATGTGTAGAGTTATATGGACTTAAATTGTATGGAATGATTAAGATTAGAATTTATATGTTGTGTGTGTCCATCCAACTTTAACTTCAACCATGAAGGGGATGAAGATCAGAGAGGGGAGATGCTTCCTATAATATTAAATTGATTAAAAAACTTCATTTCAAATTGATTACTATATAAATTCAAGAAAAAAAAAATGAAAATAGAACAGCCTACCATCTCTGATATTAGAGAACTTAAATATAGAGAGGGCGTATCATTTGAATTCTCTTGTTATAAAAAATTTTGTAGCAATTTTGTTTATCATATATATCCACTTGAATCATTTATAAAATAGAGACAGGATGAGAGAGACAGCATTGCTTCCGCGCGCGCATGAGATGCGGAGTATGATAGCTCTTGCGACCCAATTGAGAAACAACAAAAGAGACGAAGCAGGGGGAGGCAGTGTTCCCCGGATCACATCATTTCCGTAACCATCTTTTTATAATTATAAACTTTGTTTACTACAATCAAGGTTAGAAAAGGGCGTTTTATCTCATCCTTCTGAGCCAAATGATGACCGTACTTCTCGAATAGCTCGCCGCAGGTCCCCTATTTCACCCTATCATTGCTCCTAATGGAATACTATTTTGGCTGGATTCTCTCTGATTAGGACTTCTTTCTTTTTATGCGTTAGATAAAAACAATACATAAAAATTGTGTGGTATGTATGTAAATGCCCTCATAATATACAATTGAGTTAATGTTTATTCTAAAATATATCAAAGTTGATGAATATAGAGCTAGAATTGATTTAATATCATTTTCTTACATAAATTTATATATTTATAGATTTTTTTAATAATTACATGAATTCAATACAATATAATTATATGTGTTAAAAAAACTATTTCAACTTGAAATTGATTATTGTAACTTCAATTTTATCTCCATTAAAACATTTGTTATTCGTATTCTAGTCATGATTAGCTATGTTAATTTAAGATAGTCATCTTAATTATACCTTACAAAATTTTAAAAGTATTTTGTTTTAAAATTTTCTTATGATAAATTAGTTTATATATTATATTTAAAAATTTTATGCCATTATATAAAATTATACTAATAATAATAAACTATCTCATAAGTAATGAATTTTTAGCTTAATACATGTTACATTGAATTCACAGAAATTTCTTAAAATATTATATCATATATGATACAACCAAGTTTTAAATAAAAAGAACTTATAATAATATTTTATGGTATGAATTTTATTTCTTATTTCAACTGCTACCTGAACGGCTAGTTGATTGTAGCCATTGGGAAATGAATTGTAGCCAAGTTCGGCAAATTAACAGGTCATCCTTGAGCTGCTTCTTATTATATTGTTTCAATGATTAGTGAAATTTGGTGAAGTATTTAAGACCTGTAATGAACTTTTCTAATATGTTTTGATTGAAAATTATGGCCATTTAAGAAGTCACCACAGCAATATTTAAACAAAGTGCTGGTTTCTTAAAATCCCATGTTATTATTGATATGTGTCATCATTAAAAAAGAATATAATAATTGTGTCAAATCATTTTGATTGGTGTTGGAAGAGGCTCCAAGATCTTTGCCTAAATTTAAATGTTTAATAATAATTTATTAATTATTATAATTTAACTTAATGAATATTTAATAAATATTTAAATAATTTATCATAAAATTTATAATTATCTTATAAAGTTTAATAGTATTATAAAATACTTCCTGAAATATTTTATATATATGTGTGTGTGTATACTAAAATTTTTAAAATATATCTATTCTTTAATAAATTTAAAATTTTATACTTAGATAAAATTTGTAATATAAAATATTATATTATAGTTCATGATGCTCGAGATGAATCAAATTTAGAATAAATTATAGCTATATTAAGATTTATTGATAAAGTTGGATTTGTTTAGGAATAATTATTTGATTTAATTCATGTTCAAGACATATATTTATCAAATATGAAGAAAAAAAATGTCAGGTTCTCTTCTATCATAATTGATGTGTGTCGGAAGGTCAGCGGCGGTAGAGTAATAAATTTTTGTCTTAGCATTAAGCAAGGCTCCATCACACACTCAAATAGTTAGTGAGAGATAAGTAGCTATGAGGAACAATGAGGAAGGAAGAAGGAAGCCTAAGAGGTGGAAAGGAGAGGGAGAAAAAAGTTGTCCTCATCCCTGTCCAGTAGGAGGTATGGGATCTCTTTTTCTTCGATCTTCTTTCGTAAAGAAGCAGGAGAAAGGAGAAGGGCCCAAGAAGCTGTAGTTGGGAGCTGGGGGAGTAGTGAGCCACGTAGGTCACAATTGATCACATGTGTTGTAGTGGTGATTTGTGTTAACGTCCGTAGCCCGTAGTAGTAGTCGAAGTCAAGAGTTGAATTAGCTTTGAACCACTTAAGTTGTAGTTAATGTAGGTCATAGTGGTTAGTTGTGATAATGTCTGTAAGTCGTGGGCTCTGAGTTGAGACCCTACACGAGTTGTGAACCACGTACACCATAGTTGCTCACGTATATCATAGTGATGAGTCGTTATGATGACTGTAACCCACATGGATCGGAGTTGAGAGATGCAAGAGTTGTGGTTCATGTAGCCTATAGTTGGTCACGGAGCCGTAGTGGTGAGTTGTGATGATGTCCTAGGTCACATGGGACGAAGTTGGGAACTACACGGTCTATGAACCACATAAGTCGTAATTGATCACATAAACTGTAGTGATGAGCTGTGGTGACGTTCGTGGGTCACTAGGTTGGAGTTAAGTGCCGCACGAGCTATGAACCACACAGATCATAGTTGATCACATATGTCGTAGTTGTGAGCTATGGCGATGTATGTAGGTCACAGGGGCCAGAGTTGGGAGCTGCATGAGCTGTGAACCATGTAGGTCATACTTGGTCACGTAGGTCATAGTGGTTAGTTGTGGTGACATCTGTAGGCTGTGTGGACCGAAGTCTGAAATTGAACGAGCTATGAACCAAGTAGGTCGTACTTGGTCACGCAAATTATACTTAAATACATTCGAATATTCACTACTCTCCTTATCAATAATACTTATTGGATCCTAAAGAACTATAGGTCAATAACATTAAAATAGAGCTTAAAGTGAAATTCATTATCCCCTTGAATAAGATCAAAGTTTATAAACAATGTAATATTTTCTTCTATAACAAATCTTATTTTATTTTAGATGAGCAACGCAATAAATCATGTGCATAAATGATTTCTTAAGATAACTGTATAGATGGAAAAGCAGCTCAAATGAATGAACTTTATACAAGCTAATGACCAGAATGGCTAAGAATCTTATTTAAATAGGGTTCAATCAATATTTGAATATGGAATTAATCAGAGCTTGAATTGAATTTGATCAGGGTTCAAAGATGATTTGAACTTATAATTTGATGTTCAATGCACATGAGTATCTTAATCAAGGTTAACCACATAATGTGATGAATATTCAAATACAATTCAAATAATATTTTTAACATATTCAAAGAAAAATCAAAACTCTTTTTACAAGTCCTTACCATAATCAAACCCCCATCAAACATTTTTTAAATTTATATTTTAAAATGAATATATCAGTGAAAGCGTTGGAGTAGCTCCAGTGACATACATGATCAAAGAGAGGAATCTAAGATGGTTTAGTCATGCTCAACATCAACCATCTGATGACCTTGTTATGATAGAAGATGTTTTAAATTAGACTTATGTTAAGAAAGATAGATGTAGGCCTAAAAAGGCATGGTAATATTGCATAGAAAATCTTTTTAATTTATTAGAACTAAATAAAAATATGACACTCAATAGGACATAATAGAGAAAAATGATTCATGCAGCTCACCCACTTGGTGGGACAAAGGCCTATTGTTGTTGTTGTTGTATCAAATGTTATTATTGCATTTAATGATCCATTTTTAGATTTAAAATATATGTTTAAACCTTGCTTGAATAAGAATCCAATATTTAATAAAGGATTATATGCTTGTTTGTTTCCAAATCCAAGGTTACCCTATCATATTCCTCTCCTTGTAACATGGAATTCTAGACAAAGAGTGATAAATGCATTAAAATATAAATAATAAAAAATATCAACACTAACCTTCTTTTTGTTAGAAGTGAACAAATAAGCTTTTTGAAAGACGCATCACTCTAAGTTAGCTATAAATGGAGTCAATCCTTGAAAAAACAAATGCTATAGTAGCTTTCATGTTTACACAATAGCGAGAATACAACTCATATATTCTTATTAAAAAATATTTTTGGACCAAAATGAAGTTTCAATCATATTTCTCCAAGTAGAAATATATTAGAAATATTTATCAAATATAATTATTATAAAAGTCAAATTTTCCATGCATTTTGTTTATTTATTTATTTATTTTTTGTCCAAATAAGACCCCTATATTTGGATAAATTCGAAGGTCTGCAATAACTGTAATGAGAGGATTAATAAATAATATTTGTTGTAGATAGGCACACAAAAAAAAAGGCCTAATATATGGGAGCACAACTAAAAGCTTGCCGACAAAAATTAGTGCTGAAATGTATAACGAGTTGTTATTCATTCTCATTAAGCCCTATGCTTCAGCATAAAGCACGAGTTCCATTGGATTTGTTAAAGAATCTAAAAATTATCATTCGGTTTGACCCAATCATGTGCTTTCTAATCCCATCTCTCTTATCTAAATGCTTCATGCATGTAATAGTTTAACTAATTTAGTCTGATTCTACCGTGTAAAGGTCCCTTTACATCAAAGAAATCTATGTTAAAGGCGGGGGGTCAGTTCTATGATGTATCAAGCTTTTATAACAATAAAATATTTATCATTTGACACATGTAGTATGTCTCTGACACTCTTCTAGCACACCTCAAAGCACTATAAATTATTGCATCAGTCCATCAAGTGTCTAATTAAAATTAGCTGCATCAAAATATGAACCTCATTGAAATGCACTGATTTTGATTGTTTTTTAAAAGTGTGAGATATATCCTAACAGACAACTAATTTTAATTAGATACCTGATGTAAATTTGTATCAAGTGTCCCTGATGCAATACTTTTTCTCAAAACACGTCGAATAAAACTTGTGTCTATCCTACTGTTGAATCTTTGAAAGAGTGGATTATTAATAACTTATTTTATAGATTTTTTATAAGAATACAATTTATTAATATATGAGTAATATTAAAAGCATTTTTGCTGGTAACTACAAAAATTAGGAGGGAGGAAAGAAGAAAATATATATTACGAGAGAAGCTCGTTATTTTCAAGTTCTTTTCAAATATCTCCAAATGAAGTATTTATAGAGTTATACGAGTCTCATTAATACTACTTTCTAACCAATTAACTATTCTTATTACCCTTATACAGAACAATATAATATAATTTATTATTTTTACTTATCCCTTCAAACTAACTTTGCAATCAAGATTGAACAAAAATTTTAAAGAATGAGATGGACGGGTTTAGGGGTGTAAACGAGCCGAACTACTCGTGTTCGGCTCGTTTATATTTCGAGCTCAAAAAGTGTGTTCGTGTTCGACTCGTTTGCTTTGCGAGTGGAACACGAGTTGTTCATGAACAAAGAGTCGTTTTGACAACGCTAATCACGTAAACATAAGATGTTAAGGATTGGGGCAAGATTTAAAAATTATTATTTATAATACAACATCATTTGAATCTAATTTAATAATTTTTATTCTATTTAATTAATTAATATTTTTAATTGATTATAAGGCTTTGTAGCCTTATGGCCAATTAAATTTTTTAAAAATACTACTAATCAATATATATATATATATATATATATATATATATATATATATATATATATATATATATAATTGATGAATAGTATTTCGAGTCAAAACGAGCCGAACACGAGTTGTTCATGAACAAGAAGCCATTTTGCAGCCCTAGACGGGTTTAAGTTTAGGGTTTAGGGTGTTGCATGGTGAAATCTTGAACCTTTGGAGACGATGTTAGCACAATTGTGAGAATAAAAAATGCAATAATGGATAGGGTGTTGCATGTTCGGCGATGGTGATATGCAATACAAGTTGAACGACGAGTTGCAGGACAATGAGAGCTGGCTATCTCTGATGAAGATAGTTAGATGGTGGATGGCAGAAGATAGGACCTAAATTGTTACAATAAAAAATGTAGTGGTAGTGTGGAATATGGCTGTGGGAAAGGATCTTGGATGAAGAGGTGTTGGATCTTGCAAAGAGGAGATGTTTGCAGTAAGTATACCTCTCAACAAAAGCATGGTCATTGGAGGCTTGCATCGCCATCACTAAGGAGCTGTAATTGATGGTTAAGAAGCAATGATAAGATATTTATGATCTCAAAGCTAAGGAAAATGACTCAAGAAAGTAATGTGCATGTTAGATGTTGTTGGCATCATTTTTGACTTGTTTCTGAGGTTAGTGTGCTCGGCTATTGTCTTCCTTGGCCCATGCCTGTAGAGCCGGCTGGCTCCATATAAAATAGCCAAAAACATTGCAGCACTGTAGTGATGGGGCGATTCCCTCTGGACATACCAACACCATCATGGTGTCGCAGACCCAAAAGGTCCAGTGGCACTGCTTCTCTTTAATAAATTTAAATCATTCATTGTTGCCTCAGAGGCTGGAGCGAATTGCATCCGGTCGATGTTCAATCAGAAAATTTATTTAAAAAAAAAATTAAATTGGGGCACATTGACATACACTTTTTGATAGATGAGTGCTCTGACTGGTTCATCATACACAATTCTGCTTAAAACATTAATGATTGTCATTAAATACAAACAAAGAATGTATGATTATAGTGTAGCATCACCACACCTAAGCATTTATAAACTAGAAAGAGATTGAACGGTATCTTATGTTTGAATTTGTTCGCAAGCAAAACACTCAACATTTCTTTCTTGGATAATTTTCACTGCCTTAGAAGGTAGATACATCAATGTGCTCAGGCGATGAGACTGGGAGGTCACCGTCCAAATGGCCTTATTCATCTTCCAGGTACGATTTAAGTGAAAACACCATATAAGATCTTCAATTAAAACCTTCTTTATCTCTTACAAAAAAATCCTTTCAATTGATCCTTTATACACTCTCTTACTCACAAACGCACTATTCCACTCACACCACCCACAAAGTGTCTAAAACTCTCCCATTTTATTCATTACTACCCCATTATATAAAATTTTGGCCAAAATCATCATCGAAACCACCAAAATCAACTAATGTCAATTTGTAGCACTATGGCATCACAATGTGGCACCAAACATTATAGTGGGCCATGCGGCACCAAAAAAGTGGCATTGGCATGCCATGTTATCAAGTTTTTGTTTAATTTTTTGGAGTCGGGCATCTAGACGCTGCTACAATAGCGCCTCAATACTGCTACAGTGGTGCTGCAACACTACTGTATAACTTTGTTATAATAATTTTGTTACAGTAATATTGTTACAATAACTTTTACAGAGTACTCATGTCATCTCTAAGATATTTTCATGCTGATTTTTTGCGATAAAACTCAAATAAAAAGTCTCAAAGCACAGAATATCATAAAATTTATATAACTGCAACTAAAAAATTTATTCCTCTTGAATTCTTAACAATTTATAGCAAAATTTTGCCAGTTTTTTCTCTTATATCAGGCTGTCGTCTGAATGTCCTCACATCTCTTCTTCTATGCCACACATCCAAGTTCTAGACCAACATATCTCCCCTTGATTTAAACAAATTTTTCCCATTTCTTCCATTTTCTTATCAATTCAAAGGTGAAACTCACTCAAAATTTTTCACAAGATTATCTTTATTTCATTCAATAATTTTCTAGTTCCTAAAGAGTTTTAGGTTTTTGAAATAAATGTCAAATGTGTGTTTAAATTTCTTAAAAAAATTATTGTATTTTCATAACCTCAATTACTATCCTTTTTAGGGTTTATAATTGTAAATTTTGGATGATTCACATATATAATCCCTAAACTAAGGTGTTCTTTATAGAGTTTTTCAAATAAGATTTAGCATTGGATTTACTAAATCTAGCCGGGCCCTAAAATGTAAGGGTTTCAAGGATTTAAGAATTTCTGAATTTAGGGAGTCCAATATTTCCTCCGATGTGGTGGGTACTTTTCACATTTTCTTGGGTTAGAGGTGTTGGGTTGAGTGGGGAAATTCTGGAGTACTACTCCTATAATTGTGGGAAGTGAATTGAGTTTTTAAAGTAGAAAAAAAAAGAGTCACT